>CAKOES020000644.1:0-21461 GCA_933207985.1 Pelobates cultripes
CCATTCATCCATCCAAACCATCTGTCCCAAGTGTCGATGACTCCTGAATTTTTCTTTAACTCGTCTGCAAGACTATCTAGCTTCTCTATGGCCATAGTCACCTTACCATTGGGCCCAGTGTTGTCTGGAATGTATGTGCAGCATGTCATGGTCTCAGGGAGGATTTTACATACACCCCCTTTCTCAGCTAAAATCATATCTAGGGCCATTCTATTCTGAAATGTCATTTGGGTAGTGGCTTGTAATTGCTCTGCCAGGCCCTGTAGGGCATCCCTAGTGTAGTTGACAAAACGCTGTTGATTATAGTAAATGTAGTTAATCCAATTGACATTTTTGTTAGCAGTTATCATTGGAATTAGGGACTCAAATCCTGCAGCCACTTCATCTCTTGCTTTGAATTCGTTAGGCACCCCCCTTGGCACACCTATGGCATCAATATACACATGGGGGTCGAAACTCCCTCGAATAGGAGACTCTCGTTTGGTTCTAGAGTGTACATGTGTGAGGTTTAACGTGTTATGGTCACCATCTGGAATGATATGGATAGGCATTATGACTTTAGTTAGGGCACACTCCCCCCACCATTGTCCAATTAATTGGGACCTCAATTGTTTATCCCCACATAACCAATAGATATCACCGATTGTCTTTGTGTGGTTCATTAGCAGTGATACGGGTGGATTATGGTAAGTTGAGCAATATCCTGATGGGAATTTGCCCAGATACAAACCGGTGTTTTTAGATATTGTATAACATGTGTAATTACCTGGGTAGATGGTGACTCCATCAGGTGTTTTTACATGTCCGTGAGTGATCGGGTAAATTCTCTTCCACGATTCACATGTCGAGGAGTTGGTGACGGACTGTGTGTAAAGGCTCAGAACACATGATTCTACTTCAGGAGGCAAATTCAGAGGAACTGTGCCCAGATGGGGCCTGGCTCCTCCACACACGTAACAATTGGTCTTATTGTGTGAGTTGGCATTATACCTCATCCATTCTAGCCACAAATTAGTGTCTGAAAAACCAGTTTCCACTGCCATAGTGTCTTCAAAGGTGGGGTTGGCTATAGCTACCATGTCATGTAGGGTCTTAATATGTGGTTTTAATGGGTTAACGATCATGTGAGTGGTCCCTACCCAGTCTTGGGAGGTGAGCATGTCTTGTAGGTAGAATGTCCCCAGTGCATTGTGTGAGCCACCTCCCTTCCAGTACATCCCCATCACATATTCCCCCGCGTCCCTTGGACTAGGGTGTTCTATATTCAAGGTAAGTTTAATTGGAGTTGACCCTGTGGGTTTACTAAGAGTCATTCTAGAAAGTAGGGGCTTCCCGTCTTTGTCAAGTCTGTCTAGTGCAACCTGAGGTCTGTAGCCCCATGGTCTACCTGTATTCCACCCAGCAGCTTTCCATGAACTACAGTGGTGTCCCCAAGCTCCTCCAGTCACACAAATGTATGGGTCCTTTTTGTTAGGTATGTCCTTGTATATGGCTGCATGTTGTGTCTGTGGGAATGTACAGGTAACTATGTCACAATAATCAAAGGTGTATGTAGCTACATCAGTATCAGAAGAATTGTACCAGAAAGTGTAAACATGATTATCTTTGGTTATGGCCACTTGTTGGGCCCAGGCAAAATGCAACAATATAAGAAAACACAAGACACATAATAAATTCATGTTTCAACAAGATCAGCTTCTTCTGGAGCAGGCACTTTTTTGCAATGTGAAGCATGTATCCAGGAACTTTTTCCAGCTAGTTTAACTGACGTTGCTGTAATCAGGAGCACTTGGTAAGGACCATCAAATCTCGGTTCTAGGGTGTGTTTCCTGAGGAACTTCTTAACCATAACCCAATCACCCGGAAGCAGCTTGTGTGTACCTGTATTCGACTCAGGATCTGGAATAGAAGAAAACACTTGGGCATGTATCTTGGTCAAGGCATGTGAGAGGGCAGTCACATAGTCTACCATAGCGTCTGACTGAATCTGAAGCTGTTGGGGAAAGTAGCAACCTAACCTGGGTGCTGTACCAAACAAAATCTCATAAGGTGACAAACTGTATTTTCCTCTGGGAGTGTACCTTACACTGAATAACGCTAGTGGGAGACTCTCAGGCCAGGGCATGTTAGTTTCTTGTGACATTTTAAGCATTCTGGCTTTCAAAGTGCCATTCATGCGCTCTACCTTACCACTACTCTGTGGGTGATATGGTGTGTGGAATGCAAGGGTCACCCCCAGTGCTGACCAGACTTCCCGTGTTAGCGAGGCAGTGAAGGAGGTCCCTTGGTCACTTTCAATTACTTCTGGAACCCCGTAGCGGCAAACAATTTCTGTCAAAAGGTACTTGGCTGTAGTCCTCGCGGTGAGATTAGTCACTGGGAAGGCCTCTGGCCATCCTGAAAACATGTCCACTATAACCAGTGCATATTCATGACGTCCGCTCTTTGGCATTTGAATATGGTCAATCTGAATCCTCTGGAAGGGGTATTGTGGCTTGGCTAGATGATTAGGTGCAGTCTTTATGACCTTTCCAGGATTGCACTTAGCACATATAGTACAAGATTTGCAGTAATTCTGTGTTAAGGTAGTGATGCCTGGTGCTTCAAAATACTTGTCAATCAGTGAGTTCATCAGGAGCTTTGATAGGTGGGCTGGCCCATGGGCCCATTGGACCACCGCTGGGTACATACTTCTAGGTAGACAAAACTTGAGATTAATGGTGTAAACTTCATCACGGAGTATTGCTCCTTTGTTCTTCCAACTTTGCTTCTCCTGAGGAGTGGCAGCAGCTTGTTGTTCCTTCAGCAGCCTGAGATCTGTAGGCAATGTTTGCATAGTGTAAATGGGTAATGTATCTGTGGCCACTCTTCTGTCCACTTCCCATCCTTGTCATGCTGCCTCTTTGGCTGCTTGATCAGCTAGGTTGTTGCCACGTGCTTCTTCTGTGTCTAATCTTCCATGAGCTTTTACTTTCAATACTGCCACTTCTGCTGGGAGTTCCAATGCGTCCATCAGTTCTGCAATGGCTGCCCCATGTTTTACTGGAGTACCGGTGGCTGTAAGAAATCCTCTGGTCTTCCAGATTAAGCCAAAATCGTGTGCCACTCCCAGGGCATATCTTGAATCCGTATAAATGTTGACACGTAGGCCTTCGGACAGTTTGCAGGCTACAGTCAAGGCTGTTAATTCGGCCTCTTGGGCAGACTTGGTTGGTTGTAGGGCAGCTGCTTGTAATATTTGACATCCTGTGGTGACTGTGGTATTGTCCTTGTTCATCAGCAAACCTTGAGCCATCCACAAATAGTGTTTGATCCGGGTTGAGTAATGCAGCTTCATAAACAGTTGGTAGGTGTGTAGTTTCCATTTTCATTTGTTCAAAACAATCATGGGGAATATCAATGAGGTTGCAGTCTATGGTGGGTGGGTCCTCACAGGCCTCTGTGTGGTACCTGGAGTATCCTGTTGTGCAGTAGTTAATGGTCTTTTTATTTATTCCCGTAGAAGTCAGTTGTTCTTGAGTCATTTGGTTCCAAGTTTTGGCCATCGGGCCTAGGTTCTCCCATGAGGTGTTGTGGGATCTGGTGAGAGATATGTGTGGGATAGCTGTTTCCCAATGGTGGTAGAGGTGTGCTACATTATCTGGAAGGTGAACCAAAATGAGCATGGTACCTGTGGAGTCCCAAAATAAGTCAGTCAGGGTAATTTGAATTTCTTTGAGCTGAAATAGTTCTTCCTCATAGTCCACATCAGGACTTGGTACGTCCCTAAACCACAAGACACAGTGGAGTAGGGCCTCTGATTGTTCATCAGGGGGAGGTGTGAACACAGGCAACTGTAAATCAGCTCGAACATCTGGGTTGATACCCAGTGATGCACAATTCCCCCCTTGGGAAGTGGCAGAAAAGTGGCTGGGTTCAGGGAAAGGCATCTCTGGAGTTTCACATTATCAGGTAGGAGTAAGGATGTCTGTAGGCGAAGGTGACGTTGGGAAGAAAGGTGTTTAGGTCGAACTTGCTGTAGGATTGCAGTAATGTCGTGAGGGGCTAACACTGTGAGGTGATGGCCAAGAACAAAGTCATTGGTCTTGTCCAGGAGAGCACTGGCGGCAAACACTGCTCGGAGGCAAGAGGGGCTACCCCTTGCAACAGGGTCAAGCATGCAGGAAAAATAGCCAATAGGGCGTTGTCTTGAGCCATGTTTCTGGGTGAGGACTCCGGAAGCGTGTCCTGATTTTTCAGAGACAAACAGGTGGAAGGGAAGTTGGTAGTTGGGCAGGCCCAGGGCAGGTGCAGAAGCAATAGCTCTTTTCAGAGTATGGAAACAGATGATAGTTTCTTCCGTGAGGTGAAAGGGCTCACTCCTGAGAGCATCATAGAGTGGCTGCATGAGCTTTGATGCTTCAGGTATCCAGGACCTGCAGTACGTGATAAGACCCAGAAAAGCATGGAGAGCCTGGTGATTAGCAGGTAGTGGAAGATGCAGAATGGCTTGTACACGTTGGGAGGTTAGATGTTTGGTGCCATGGGAAAGGCAGTGTCCCAAGAAGACCACAGAGGGCCGGCACCATTGTAACTTAGATTTTGAGGCTTTGCAACCAGCTGCAGCAAGGAAACATAGGAGATCTTCTGAATCACGCTCTGCAATGAGCAAATCAGGAGCACAGAGAAGGAGATCATCAACATATTGAAGCAGGACGACATCCAAATGAGATTTCTGCCAGGGATCTAGCACCAGTGACATGGCGTGGGCAAACTGTGTGGGGGAATTCTGAGCCCCCTGAGGCATGACAGTCCAGGTGTATTGCTGTCCTTCATGGGTGAAGGCAAAGAGAAAACGGCAGGAAGGGTCAAGGGGGACACTGAAGAAGCATTAGCTAGATCCACCACGGTGAATATTGTTGAAGTTGATGGGACTTGGGATAAGAGGGTGTGGGGGTTAGGAACAATTGCAGTGTCTTTGATGGTCACATCATTCACAGCACGGAGATCTTGCACCATGCGGTACTGGTCAGGCTGACCTTTAACAGTTCTCTTTTTAACAGGAAACAGTGGAGCATTACATGGAGATGAACACTTGATGAGGGCACCTTTGGCAAGGAGACTTTCAACTTGTCTGGTAATGGCTTCAGCTTGTGCAGGCTTCAGAGGGTACTGTGGCCTGCGAGGAGGCAGTGCCCCAGGCAGGAGCTGAACTAAGACTGGGGGCACATGTAATCGCCCAATATCATCCGGGCCAGTGGACCAAAGGTCTTGAGGGATACGATCCAGAGCACTGGGGGTTTGTGGGACCCGTGCATCCCCTGTATTGTCGGTTAGGTTTAACAAAATAGGGAGTGAACAGAGGACAGAGGTATCCTTTTGTGATAAGGGAGTTGTCAATTCAATCTGCCCATCTGCAGTGAAGGTAATGGAGGCCTGGAGCCGAGAGAGAACATCGGCACCTAGGAGGTTAATGGGGCAGGTAGAGGAAACAACAAAGCGTGAGAGGATGTGTGAACCTACGTGTAGAAGCTTAGTAAGGGGGTTGCTGCGTGGGGTACCATCCACCCCAACACAGGAAACATCAGTGTCAGATAAGAAAGAGGGGTCAGGCAGGTCTTGTTCCCTAAGGACACTACGGGCTGCACCTGTGTCAACCAGGAAAGTGGTGGGGTGGCCCTCCACAGGGAGAACAACAGTAGCTAGAGGGCCCCCTCCATCCCCCGCAGACACTGCCATGGCAGGGGTTGCTGACACAGGCTTGCCGGTTACCTATTGTAATAAATCTAAATGGGCCTGGTCTGGTCCCTGGTACCGGCGGGAAGTAGAAGGGGGGTTAGCAGAATGCATGGGGGGACGAGATGGGCGGAGGGTATGACGGGGCTGGCCGTCTTGGAAATCATCATTATCAAACCCTTCTGCAGAGGGTGAAGTATATGCACGAGCTTCTGATACAGGGAGCCGAGTTTGAGTGTATTCAGGAGGAGGAGGAGGGGGAGGAGGAGGTGGTGGGGGAAGCTGAGGCAATTGGGGATGGGGAAGGGTGGGGAGGTAACCAGGGGAAGGGTAGTTGTAGCCAGTGACATGGGGGCCTTGGTACCGGGGAGTTGGCTGGCGGAACACTCTAGGCTGTGGGCAATCTCTTCTAAAGTGGCCTGGCTGATTACAATTAAAACAGGTCCGGATTGTCATAATGGTCTGGTCCCGGGGGAAAGGGATTGGTGCAGGCAGTGTCTGGGGTAATTGAGTGTACTGTTGGGGGAACACCTGAGGAACTTGACTAGAACCAGCAATAGGTGTGGAGGTGGTGTACATCAGCGGGCTAGCCCTGCGCTGTGTGGGTTGTAAAACAGATTCTAAGCCCTTGGCTACCAACAAAAGGGTGTCTAGTGGAATAATTCTATACTCAGGGCGAGCTAAAATCAACCCCTTATGAATATGTTCTCTCAATCCTGCCACAAAAGCTGCAGAGAGCATCTGGGTGTGTGCCTTGTTGTAAGTGTTGAACCCTAAGTCCGAGAATGTCTGAGTCAACCTAGAGTGGTACTTTTCAACGGTCTCAAGTTTGTCCTGTATTATGTCATTAATGCAAGTAGCCTGGTCAGCTAGTTTATTCTGCGCCCAGGCGCGAAGTTGTTCACAGAAAGTTTCACCAGAACGGAAATCAGTATCAGAAGTAAGTGGAGCATCACTAAAGCTCCGTTCCATGATTGGCCAGTATGCATCTCCAGCCTTAATTTCACATAAACTAATAAGATCCCGCCATGCAGCAAGGAAATATGTCTTGCGGATCTGAGCCATCCTGCGGAAAAAGGGCATGGGGTGTTTCTCAGGATCAGGGAGTGAGGTTACAAGGGTAGCGGCTTGGGAAGGGTTAAAAGTAACGTACATAGGTGGTGCACCATCCGCACCATGACTGATCTGAGTATACCCCTGTGGAATCGGGTGCCGTTGGGGAAGCCTTTCCCCCCCCAGATGGGGTGGGCTCTGGTCCACCACAACGACCTCCTCGGGCACTATTGGACCGCGGTGAAGAGTAGCCTCAGGGGTAGCTGTAGCGGGGGCAACTGGGAGGGGGGTGATAGGAGAGGTAATTGGGTGGAGGCACCCATCACATAGGGCTGGTCCGAAGTCGCAGACACCTCGGATCCAACCACCATGATTGGGTAACTAGTGCTGGCGGAAGGGGCACGGGGAACTAAAGCCGTGGAAGGGGCCATCATGGGGGACGGCGGGGCTGGCCGTGAGAGGTGGGTGTTTAGGACATGAGCAAGAGCAGAGATTGGATCGGAAGGCTCGAGGAGATTAACGGGACACAAGGGAGGGGTCGAAGGCTCGGGGGGAGGAGGAGGAGGAGGTATATCAATGGGAGGCAATGCAGGGATCGCGGAGTTAACCAGGGAAGTGACTGCAGTGAAAAGGGCGGATATTGAAGTAGATAGGTCATTGGACATGGGTGTGTCAAGGGTTGCCGGGGAAGGGGTTGGAGGGATAGGAACAAGGGGCTGTGGCAGAGCAACTTGGGCGGAGGGTTGGGACGGCAAACCAATCGGTGGAGGGGTAGGCAATGGGGTGGAGGGGCCCGGGACTTCGGGAGGGGGAGGTAACACTGGAGGAGAGGTGGTAACAGGGGGCTGGGTCAGGGCGGTGAGGGCAGAGATTAGGGACGGCAAATTGGCCGTGGGAGGGAGGGATAACGAGGTAGAGGGGGCTGGGACTTCGGGAGGAGGTGGTAACACTGGAGGAGAGGTGGTAACAGGGGGCTGGGTCAGGGCGGTGAGCGCAGAGATTAGGGACGGCAAATCGGCCGTGGGAGGGAGGGGTAACGAGGTAGAGGGGGCTGGGACTTCGGGAGGAGGAGATAACACTGGAGAAGGGGTTGGAGAGGTGGTAACAGGGGGTTGGGTCAGGGCGGTGAGGGCAGAGATTAGGGACGGCAAATCGGCCGTGGGAGGGAGGGGTCCTGGGTCAGCGGGGAGACAGAGATCCGGAGGAATAGGGCCGGTGGAAAGGGTATGGATTAGGGGAGTTGGATGTGTGGTAGACGGAGGGGGTGAGGGAACGGAAGCTACTAAGGGAGGGGTACTCGGGGTTGAGAGGGAAGCGGAGGAGGAAGGTGGGACTTCAATGGGTGAGGTGAGGGAAGCCATGGTAAGGTCCGGAGTGGGGACGGTCACTGGGAGAGGTAGCGAAGGACATGAAGGCGGAGGGGCTTCGGCAGGCATGACAGAAGGATGGTTAACGGAGGGGGTTGGGTCATAGGAAGGTTGAGGCATGGGAGTAGGAGGGAACGAGTGAAGTGGCACTGGATAATAGTAAGCACCATCCGCACCGAGTACGGGGCACAGGGGAGTGGGAGCTGAAGACACACCCCCAGAGGGTGGGGTCTGTGTCGTGACGGGAGAAGCAGGGCGGGAATTAAGTGTTGCGCTCCGGGCGCCATCATAGGGCGGTGGTCGTGGAACAATAGAAACAACATCATCATTATGAACACTCCTGTGATAAACATACACAATTTGCCCCTCAAACTCCAGTTCTTCCTCGACCCATCCTTCCCGTTTCAAACCTCTAGCTACCCGGTACCAAGCCTCTGCAACTTTCGTAAGTCCATTATCCAACAACAACCCTTCCTTGTCTATGAGTAGCTTTCTCCAAAACTCAGGTTGTAATCTCCCACTGGGCAACATCTGGAAACCACACACCTTAGCAATCTTTTTAAGTTTCAACATTGCATCTTCCCCTGCCCTTTCTTTCACAATGTCACAAGCTAGCAAGCCCTTAGCAGGTCTAGCGTGTTCCTGTCCCATTTTTGAGTAACCAAAGCGTGCCACACGTGGAAGACAAAGAAGTATAGTAAGTACAAGGGGAAAAGAATGTCTACAGTGCTCGACTGCCACGAGAACTTGAGCCCCGTGCGTCTTCCCCAAACGTAGACCAGTCACGGAGATCCGCCCACCCGGGGTGGTGGTCACGGACGGGAGCGAATGAGCGTGGGTGACTAACACAGCTCTGGGCAACAGGCACAGGAGAGATAAAGAACAAAGGAGAAAATGAACGTGGCTGCGCTAATGAGAAGACATTTGCAAAAATCACAAACATACAAATGAGCGTAAACTCCGGAATCCAGAACTAACCACACAACACACACACACACACCAAGGGTACCCACACTGTAACAACAATTAAACAGAAACCACAGAATGATAGAGAGCAAAATAGCCATGTACATGTTAACACCACCGGTGTCGGATATTCAGGGTATAACAATCCCCAGCCTTCACCCACCAGGCTGGTCCCGGTAAAACACTGGTACCAAAGGAAATACTGCAATAATCAAACAAAAATCCCAGCCCCACCGGCTGCAATGCGTTCCCTGCCCGCTAGGCAGTCAAGCTAACATAAAAACCCAGCCCCACCGGCTGAAATGCGTTCCCTGCCCGCTAGGCAGTCAAGCAAACATAAAAACCCAGCCCCACCGGCTGAAATGCGTTCCCTGCCCGCTAGGCAGTCAAGCTAACATAAAAACCCAGCCCCACCGGCTGAAATGCGTTCCCTGCCCGCTAGGCAGTCAAGCTAACATAAAAACCCAGCCCCACCGGCTGAAATGCGTTCCCTGCCCGCTAGGCAGTCAAGCAAACATATAAAATGCGTTCCCTGCCCGCTAGGCAGTCAAGCAAACATATAAAATGCGTTCCCTGCCCGCTAGGCAGTCAAGCAAACATATAAAATGCGTTCCCTGCCCGCTAGGCAGTCAAGCAAACATATAAAATGCGTTCCCTGCCCGCTAGGCAGTCAAGCAAACATATAAAATGCGTTCCCTGCCCGCTAGGCAGTCAAGCAAACATATCTTAAAGGTATAATAACACACACACATAAATGAATACAGGAGGCAGATAGACAATCGACAGGTTCACTTAAAAAGGGCGCACCGGATGAGTTAATTACCTGTCTCTAGTAGCCTTCTGGAAGCCGGAAGTGGACTCGGAGACAGACCGGCACAAAACAGGAGAATAACACAGGCAACTGCTGTATTATGGAGGTGATCAGGCTCCGCTTGTCCCACTTTCCGGAGGTCCGCTCCGGTCCGTTGGTTCCGGCCCTCCGAACCGGCTCTCCGGTGGCCCCACGTTGGGCGCCAATTGAAGTGGAAAAATCAATTAAAGTATTGATTATTTCTTTGTGTATCTGCCCCTGGCCAAATCAATGAAACAATGCGTGCACGCTCCCTGAAGTAATTCACACCAGACACAGGTTCTAGGTTGTTGAATAACTTGAGGAAAGTTTATTCAGTGGGGACGGCAAGTCCCTTTTAAAGCAAAATTACATCATAAGCATTGTCAGAGATAACATGGAATAATACATCAATAATTGGTTAGGTGTTAAGTGGTTGCTTCAATGCTCTGCCTACTGTAGGTGATGTCACCGGGGCCATGAGGGTCTCCCACGGTTTCCCGGCGCCATCTTGGTGCACGAGGTAGTTAGTCGATGTTAGGAAGGAGAAAGGGAAGGGGGGGGGGGAAAGGAGCTAGAAGCTTCCAGCAGCCATCTTAATTATAACGTGTGTGCTTAGCTATATATATATATATATCGTGGAATGAGTAAATAGACATTTTTCACTAACTAGGAAATATGTGTAGACCTTATTTCCACAACAATGATAAATAAGTACTACAAATTAGAGTGTGGTTTTTAAAATCTTTAAAATAACATGTAACAAAATAGCCTTGCAATATTCAGCAATATATATTTGAATCAATGGAAATAGCTTTTTAAAATGAAATCTAAATTAGTAATTATTATTTGTCTATACCGTGTGCTAACCAAATATTTGTCAAATGTAAAGATTACCAAGTAGTTTTAGCAATAATGAGCTTACCCAATTTCTGTCCATTTGATCTGGTCAAAAAATAGTGTTTCAGACATGCCATGTTCTTTTTATACAATATCTTCTGTAATTTACCACAGAATACTTTGGCCTTATGGCACAAATCTGAAACCAGAGTTTCACTAAACCCTTTTAATTAATCATAGTATACAGTATGCATACACTAGGAACATGCAGATACACATGCATTCATTTGGAAAACATGGCAAATACAACGATTCTTGGAAAACAACATCTGTTTTTTAGTAAAGTGTAGTGTTCGTCAAATTCCCCAACACACCAGGGTACAGATGATCTTCTTTCTACTTTCTATAGAATATCTTCAGCAGCATTACTGCACAATAAAAACACTAAATCTAAGAGACGGCTATTAAATATTTATGTGTGAACCTCTGGTGTCATTTTCAATGTGCTGTCAAGTTCTTTGGTTACTACTGCTGTTCTCCGCTATCTCATATAATGTGTATACATCAGCAAAACCAGATTCCTTCAATTAGCTGCATTTTTACTTCCTATTACATTTCAATTATTCAAAAAACAAACAGAGAGCTGACTCCGTTTGTGACATGAAGGGTACAAAAAAAAAACTTTTTAAATTTTTCTTCGACCGTTTCTTTCTGGGATTTGTCTTTTGAAACCAAGTAGCTTTTCTTAAAGATCGGATATTTATGAAATAATCATTGAAACATTAAATCGGGAATAATCTTTGTAGAGCACAGGTGTTCTGAATACATTTCCAGATCTGCCTGAAATAAAAGGGATTTACTTCCCACAATAATTGAATCTATTGACTTCCATCGTCAGCATGGAAAGTAGACCAGGCTCTACATGTGTTCAATGCTTTGCAAAGGACTGGATAGGCAGATTGTGGTTTTGTTGCTCATGGGCCACTGGATAGGCAGATTGTGGTTTTGTTGCTCATGGGCCACTGGATAGGCAGATTGTGGTTTTGTTGCTCATGGGCCACTGGATAGGCAGATTGTGGTTTTGTTGCTCATGGGCCACTGGATAGGCAGATTGTGGTTTTGTTGCTCATGGGCCATGTATCTTCAAGGTTCTCTGTGAAGAGCATCTGACTAGACAATAGTCATCAATCTTTATGGCTTCATTGGAGGAGGATCTGGATGATGTAGGATGCTAAAGTAGGAATTAATGAAACTTTTATATATTTTTTTTTATTATTATTTATTTTTTTAAACCAAAAGGGCCCAGTAATCAAAAATAAAATAAAAAATACACATCAAATGAAAAACTAGTGAAAGTTTGGGCACATTTTAATTTGCAAAATACAGATTAAAGGAATACTATAGTGTTAGGAATACAATTGTTATAAAAAAAACATCTTCCATGTGCCCCCCACTTCCCATCATGAAAGGGTGACAAATACTTTCATTTACTTGAATGATTCCAGCACTAAGTTCCCTCGGTGGTGGATTGGAATCCTTCTCACGTGATGTCTGCGATGGTAACGGACCTAATATGCAATGCTTTCCTATGGTATTTTTAAAGACACTGGATGTCCCCAAGCAAAGTCACTAGATGAGCAGTTAACCATTCTCAGAAACTGCAATAATAAACATTGCTAGGTTAAGGGGACAGAGACTCTATACCCAGACCACTGCCATGAGATAAAGAGGTCCGAGTTCCTATAGTTTCCCTATATGGTGGAACAGCGCACACACAAAAAAAATACAGTTTAGCTTTTTTGTGTGTGTGTTTGCACTGTTCCTTACTCTACCTTTTAATATACACATAATATAACATAGCATAATTAATATACAGATAATGAAATATCTCACATGAATTTGATGGTGACTGATGTCTGGGAATTAGCAGTGAACTAACTAGTCTAAACAAAAGAAGACTGTCAGAAGAGAGCAATTCAAGAATCGTCTGAGAAGTATCAGTACAACAGAATACAAAATATATATGCAAACAAGTGATAGTTAACGCCTCTCGTGCATTTGCATATGTTTCACACTTTACAAGTAAACCATTTTCATTTATATTTACAACATGGCATATATGGTTTCCTCACTACTAACTTCACCTTGTGCTTTTTCACACCAATACACGGTGGATCTGCTGTGGTTGTTGTACTTGGTTTGCAATGGCTTTGCAAATGACTATTAACAGGCTGAGTTACACAGCTTGTATTATACCCACAGTTTTAAGTTATTTCAGCCAAGATGTTTAATCAAGTTGTGACAAGAGCAATCTCGCCACATTGCATTGGAGAAGCCTGGTTGCTCGCCAGTTGCCTTTGGATTATGGCCCCAGGTTAAAAGGCTTGATTTTCCCCTTCAAAGACATGAAAGCCAGGTCATTTGGTGCTTGCCCTGTTTGAGCGGTGATACCCCAGATAGCTATGCCATGGAGCCCATTCGTATAATGAAAGACTATGGGAAAGACTTTGGCTCCATGGCAATTGAACTGTATGTGTGTGCTCTGAGCGCCATTCAGAAATAATGTGCGCTCAGATCTGAGCTATCTGGGGATATATTGAATGTACCTGTTTTGTGCAATGGCTGCACAGTTATATGTTTTTATGTGTTTTATTGTCTTTTGCTGCCATGTGTTCAATGGAGTTTTGCCTCTGTTCTTGGAGATAATTGGATTACTTCACAATTATCTCCCGGATAGAAGACTCTGTGGAACTGGTTTTGGGCAGAAAAGCCATGCTTCCTTTGGTCACAAAGGACTACGATCTATCTTTTGAACCACTGGACCAATTTGTATGATTTTGACATATGTTTGTATTTGGAGTATGAAAATGATTCTGTAAATGTACATTTTATGTGAATGTGATGCATACTTTTCAAGTTATGAATAATGTGGAAAAATTGTATTTCTCTGCTTGTTATAATTACATTACCCATTGTGTAAGGTAATTGTATCACAGGCAGAGGGGAGGATTTTGTGTGGGAGTGTCTGAGTGTATTGTATGTGTTTATTGGTTGTGTTCCAAAACCATGTGGGTGGTACTAATGTGTAAGAATGTGTACATAAGCACAATAAACCCACAGCTCTGACTGTTCACTGCTTGACCCTCACGGAGCTTTGTCTCGTTCTTGGGGGGATTTACTGTATGCTGTTCCAGTTTGACTGCTAGGAGTGTAAACCTATTCGTATGGTTTTTCCTATTCGGCTGTTTACGGCATTCGTATGGTTTCCTGTTCGGCGGATTGGTGTTCTGCAGTAGCTGTGCCTGTGCATCTGAAAGGGGAATATCGCCTAAATGGTTTTTAACCTCTTGTGGGCAAAACGGTCCGTTACACAAGTATACTGAGACACAATTAGGTCCTTAATGCAATCCATTTCACCTTTTCACATTTATTAGCCATTGTACTCAAAATTAATCAAAAGATAATTAAACTATTATTTTATATTTTATTTTATTTTTTTTTGCAGGACCTCTAACGCCACCTTTAGCATGAGACTAAAATCATTATAGATACTCTAGTGCAATGTATGAAACTTCAGTCTATTTATTAGAAAAAGGTTAAAAAAAAGTCTGAGTTGTTGGGGAATTATTATTCCCTCTTTAGTTAAAATTTGTAATTTACCATTTTTAAGTTTTTTTTATTTAAATGTTATCATCATGGATACATGTATTGTTGAGCACCTTTTTACAGGAATTAAAAGAAAACCAACACATTCCTTTTTATGTCTACACAAATATCAGTGGCATCCTCGTGTTATTTTGTAACCTTAACAACTTATACTCCCTATGGGCAAATTGCATTCAGCATCCTCAAACAACAATCCTATCCTTTTTATTGATGTCTGTTTCTTTCTTGCTGAAGCCTTTTTGTTGTTTTTAGGTGCATCTTTGAAAGTTTCAGATCAATATAACCTACTGATTCTTACACTCAGATTGTTTCATGTCTCCATTGCTAACTGCTCAAATTATTATTAAGTTTGAGAAATGCCCTTTAGGAACTATATTTTAAGACCAAACAGATAAATTATTGCACTTTTTACATTTTAGGAATATCCACATATCTTCCCTTTAAATCTCAGTAAGGGTTAATTAATACATTTGGGGTTTAACTGAATTGAAATCCGACTGAATTGATTAATTAAAGCTAAATAGCAAGCTGTGAGTAGAGATAGGTTGGACAATTCCTCCAAATCAGGTTTGCACCCATAATTTAGTGCAGTGTGTGTGTGTGTACAAATCCACTTCCTTTGTCATGCTAGATGTAATAGGAGTTTCAATCCACACCATATTGAAGGCATGTGCCTCTCCTAACATATTTTTATAAGTTTAAAAGTACAATGGAGCTTTTATCAGTGACACAGCACTGTTATAAAACTATCAGCATTGTGATATAATTACATTTAATGTTTCCAACTTTTGAATAGTATAACCTTCCCTTGTCTTTTCTCATTTATTTTTCTGTTGAAGTCTATCCTCTTGTCGAGTTGTGTAGATATTACTGTGTGCGATCTCTGCCTGATCAGTTTTTCTGTCTTGTGTCCCTTGAGTTCTAGTCATAATAACAGTTATAGGTTTATCCTGAGTCCAGGATTGAGTCTTGATACAGCTTCTGGTTCCTGCTTCCTTTTTGTGTATTTCCTGGTTATTTTCTGTATCATTCTAGTTGATCTCATCTTCTAACTCCTTTGTTGTACTGGACATCAAGAAAGTCCAAGGTCTCAACTACGTGCTAATGACTGCTGTATTAAAGTCTCTCCAAGTGTGTCTGTCATTGTATTATTACATTAAGGATCCAGCTCCCAAATAAATTCACTGGGCCTTATCAAATTCACTGTCACAATATCAGTAACAAAAAGACAGCATCATGTATATTAATTTCTCTGCAACAACATGCAGACAATTCCGAAATAATTTTCCATTTCATCTGTGCAGATATTTCACTCTTCAGTACTTTGGTGAAAACATTTCAAATAAATATTCAATTTATATTCCTAGACTACTTCGACTCATGTGAGATACTTAATTTACAAATAGATAGCACAAACATTTATTGTCTATGATCGGCCACATCAATGTTGCAAAAAAAACGTTACTTGGGCATTAACAGTTCTCAGAAGTAAACATTCTCAGAAGGAAACATTCTGGACAGAGGGTCACCTTTCTGATACCTTGAACCAGGGCGATATGTCACATAAAAGAGAATTATGAAAGGAACAAAGTCCAGTGAGCCTGTCGGAATTGAGACAGATAGCTGTGCAGAGATGCTCCAAATTCTTATGCTCTGTGAAGACTGTAATGGGATAACTAGCCAATTCCAGAAGATGCATCCACTCTTCCAAAGCTTTTTTCATTGCCTGTAATTCTTTATCCCCCATGTCATAATTGGCATTGCCTTCAGTTAATTTACGGGAGTAAAGGTTTTACACCATGTTATAGACATTACATAGATTACATAGAATGTGACGGCAGATAAGAACCATTCGGCCCATCTAGTCTGCCCAATTTTCTAAATACTTTCATTAGTCCCTGGCCTTATCTTATAGTTAGGATAGCCTTATGCCTATCCCATGCATGCTTAAACTCCTTTACTGTGTTATCCTCTACCACTTCAGCTGGAAGGCTATTCCATGCATCCACTACCCTCTCAGTAAAGTAATACTTCCTGATATTATTTTTAAACCTTTGTCCCTCTAATTTAAGACTATGTCCTCTTGTTGTGGTAGTTTTTCTTCTTTTAAATATAGTCTCCTCCTTTACTGTGTTGATTCCCTTTATGTATTTAAATGTTTCTATCATATCCCCCCTGTCTCGTCTTTCCTCCAAGCTATACATGTTAAGATCCTTTAACCTTTCCTGGTAAGTTTTATCCCGCAATCCATGAACCAGTTTAGTAGCCCTTCTCTGAACCCTCTCTAAGGTATCAATATCCTTCTGAAGATACGGTCTCCAGTACTGTGTACAATACTCCAAGTGAGGTCTCACCAGTGTTCTGTACAATGGCATGAGCACTTCCCTCTTTCTACTGCTAATACCTCTCCCTATACAACCAAGCATTCTGCTAGCATTTCCTGCTGCTCTATTACATTGTCTGCCTACCTTTAAGTCATCAGAAATAATCACCCCTAAATCCCTTTCCTCATATGTTGAGGTTAGGACTCTATCAAATATTCTGTACTCTGCCCTTGGGTTTTTACATCCAAGATGTATTTTCTTGCGCTTATCCACATTAAATGTCATTTGCCACAATTCTGACCATTTTTCTAGTTTACCTAAATCATTTGCCATTTGGCTTATCCCTCCTGGAACATCAACCCTGTTACATATCTTAGTATCATCAGCAAACAAAAATACCTTACCATCAAGACCTTCTGCAATATAACTAATAAAAATATTAAAGAGAATGGGTCCAAGTACAGATCGCTGAGGTACCCCACTGGTGACAAGTCCAAGCTTTGAATATATTCCATTGACCACAACCCTCTGTTGCCTGTCACTCAGCCACTGCCTTACCCTTTCAACAATATTGGAATCCAAACTTAAAGATTGCAGTTTATTGATAAGCTTTCTATGTGCAACAGTGTCAAAAGCCTTACTGAAATCTAGGTAAGCAATGTCTACTGCACCACCCTGATCTATAATTTTAGTTACCCAATCAAAAAAATCAATAAGATTAGTTTGGCATGATCTCCCTGAAGTAAACCCATGTTGTCTCTCACTGTGACAAAATAGTAGTAGTGGAGCCAGCACTGGACTCTTTGCAGGGTAGCAGCAGGCAAGCAAACTAAGTAGGTTAAGCTGCATGTTGCTGACCTCCTTGCACTTTCCATGCCTAATGGGCCTCCCCACACCGAGTGATATCCTTATTGGTAAATTGGCATAAAGTGGGATTGAAGAGGACAAAGTCAATGGTGGACTGCAGATAAGCAGGGAAATGAGCGTTAAAAAATTACTGTGGGTTGCAGAGTCTGGATATAGGTTTACTTAACAGGAGTTTTGGCAGTAAGAAAGTCTGGTAAACATTAGCCAAATCTTACACAGGCAATTCATCTGAATGAGGCAAGAACTGGTACCCATAAAGTGGTATAAAATGAGGATGATTGTGAGTGTAGTCAGAAGAAAGTATATGAGGTTGAAAGCCAGTAAGGTAGTAAGATGCAGGAGTGTTCCACAAGCATGTCAGGAATTAAAGCCAGGATCTGAACTCAAAGATGAATAGAAAAAAACAGAAAGTTTCATTGGTCCTAAGATCACAAGCATGTCTGGAATTAAAGCCAGGATCTGAACGCAAAGATAAATAGAAAAAAACAGAAAGGTTCATTGGTCCCAAGACCAGCTAAGTTTGCAAAGAGAAAGGATTAACACAAAGCAAAGTAGGTCAGGGAACTAAATATTAGAGCAAGGCGGAAAAAGGAAGTGTTTAATTAGGCAAACACGATTACAAAAATCTCAAACAGGTGTTAGAATACAACATATTTTCCCAAAGAATGTGAGACAAAGTTAACCTGTGCTAGGGGAAAACTCAAAATCAACATGCATTAGCTTAGTATGTCCTTACCTTTTGCTACAGTTGCAGTGACATAGAACAAGATTACCAGACCCTAAATCAAGCTAGTCAGATGTCCCCCACACATGACTACTTGAAAAATTAAAAAGAAAGATAATGTATTAAACAATCCATAACCATCATCACAATCACTAGCACCCTATGATTAATCCACAATGGTAATATGGAGCCAAAAACCCTCATCACTATCATGAGCAATCTAGAACTATGATAACTTAAGGGTCGCTTGGGGTCTGGCACAGCTTTCAGTTGGTAGTAACATTGTGCAAGTTGAAATAAATCATATCATAGAATCAAATGCTGTACACAGCGCTATGGCATCAAATACAGAAAGACAGATATATGTGTCAGTGCTTGTAAAGACATAACTCTTTAGAAACAACAGTGGGAATGAAACGAGTTATGTGCCATTGTGTTGGTGTTATGTGGCATATTATCTCACTAGTGTGTGAGTCATTTCAAATGCCTGGTATGTTCATAAACATTGGTATACAAGAATGGAATATTTACTATGCAGATGGCTCTCTACCAGAAAGGAGAATTATTGTCAGTGGTGCTTTTAAAAAGTAAAAATGCTAGCTTCCAAAAGAGCCAAAAAGGTTAGTATTTTTTGTATACATAAGCCTGGCTCCTAGTGAGTATCTGAGGAATGTAACTTGCACTGTTCTTAGGATTCTAGGACCCTGCAGAGAAACAGTGCTTTAAACAGTGCAGGGTCTTCCCTCAATGGTCTGGCCTTAGATGGTAGGAAGGCAACGTGGCATACTTTTCTGTGATTAAATATAGCTTACATTTTATTTAAAAACAAACATTATTAGATCCTGTAAAACAAAACCCCACTTTACCAGATTTGTCAGATTGCCAGGTAAAAAATTTGAAATCTGGCTCTTTTACACATATGTGATGTGGTTGCTCACCCATTCCTGGTACCGAGTAAAAAAATGGTCGAACACTGAATACTGTGTAGGCATAACCATAAATGAAATATAAAAAACTAACAATTTAGGATATCTATGTATCACAGAGCGTGCTAGTCTCGACGCTGCCGCCCCGCCATGTTGAGTACAACCTCCCCATTTATATACAGTCTCTAATCAACTTTATTTTAGAAACTAGAAATTGTCTGCTTTACATATATTTGATTAATATCACCTTATAATTCAAATTCTAGTTGTCAGAAGTTGTAAATTAATCTGGTGCTAGCAAACCAGACTTATCAGTATTTTTCATATGCATCATTTTAAAGTTTAACTATCACTTATAAAAAAGATATATATCACTACTTGAAATGAAATGAGTATACAGAGACGAAATGGGACATGTCATAAGTGGCAAAAACATTTATTAGTTTACATTACCTAGGGACACTTCAATAAACAGTCTAGCTAACATATGCATGTGTCGAAAAAACACACTTATTCTGTCAGACACAAGGTCTCATAACGGAAAAGGAAGATTTAGTCACAAGGGACTCCGAGTTTCAGTGCAGAGAAAAACTGAAGATAATCATTGCCAGCAAGAATCTCTGCAGAAATCTTACGAAATTATTAAATATGTTCAGATGTGTATTTGACTCCATGATTCAACTTATATTTCATTTGCAAAGGTTAGTTTTACGTATATATATATTTTGAATTTTTGTTGCAAGTATGTATTATTTTTGGGTTGTGTGCCATGGTTGAATCTTGTGTGTGTGTGTATATATATATATATATATATATTTAATACACATTAAATTATTTATCTTTGGTCATGGAAAACAATATTTTCTATGATCACACAGATAGATAGATAGATAGATAGATAGATAGATAGATAAACATATAGATAGATAACCAAGTGTTATTCACTAAACAGATTTCAAAGCAAATGTGAGTTTCAAATTTAAGGAAAAAATAGCCCAACCGGGCAAATTCTTCAAGACAGCTATATTTTCAATTCAGCTACTGTGGCCTTGAATTTGACATTCACTTTGAATTCTCGCTTTAGTAGATATCCTGATAGTAAGTATCTCCTGTCACTAATGGGCATTCTATAGAACTTTAGTGTTTTCGTGTGATAGGGCCAGAGATTGTTAGGTCTTACAGAGCCAGATGACAAGATAATTACCCATTACCCAACAGGACATGAATGGGTTGGCCCCTAACCAGTATGTTTCCCTGCACACTCTTAAAGTAAGAGTGAGGCATCATGCTGATAGAGTAGAGCATGTAGACCACACATTTTGTATTGTTATATTGTTATCTATTTGAGTTTGAGAAAGCTCACTGGGGTACTCGTAACATTTTTCTTTAACTACCTCAGAAAAGAGCAACTCATTGCGTTACTTTCCATTGAAATACTAAAAGGGTTTATTAATAATGCATTGCTCTAGGGATAGAGATAGGGTCTGAGAAACAGAGAGAGAGAAAGAGTGATAGATAGATTTGACAGACAGACAGATCAGAGAGACAGATAGATAGACATTTACTTATCGTATTTCTACTTATAGCTGCAACAGTAATACATAGAAATACATGTATTAGTCTAATACTAGGAAACCACTCGGAATTTCAAATACTAGAGCAATCATGTACTTTATACTGAAGGACAAGATTTTCACATATTCTCCTGACAGAACTGGACACTCCATTTATCCTTTTGTTTCTGTACTGGGGACAGACTTATCCTTAAAGTAGAAGTGAAAAAATAATGTTTTACACTCTGTTACACAGATTCCATAAAACATGTGTTCTCTACAGCAGACAGCCAAGACACTTTTAGTTTGAAATTCACAATAGCTTCACCTTTCTGGAGGTGAATGCATGGGACAATATTTAGGCCATGTAGGCCGATACATTGCATATTTTTGTTGTATCTTGTGTGCGCCAATATTTTTTCTATATAGCACCTGCATTATGTAGCCTGTGGATTATACTCTGATACTACTTTGGGGGACTGTGGATCTTCATGGTGCTCCTACCTGCACACTGTTGGTCTAGAACAGGGGTATGCAATCTTCAGCACACCAGATGTTGTGGACTACAACTCCCACAATGCTATTACCGCCATAATGCTGGCAAAGCATCGGGGGAGATGTAGTCCGCAAT
>CAKOES020000645.1:4007-17001 GCA_933207985.1 Pelobates cultripes
CCGCCCAGGGGTGGGGGCCGGGGGTGGGAGTACTGTCCCCCCCCTCATTCTCACTATGGCCCCCACCCGCCGCCCAGGGGTGGGGGCGGGGGGTAGGACAGTAGGTCCCCCCCCCATTCTCATTATGGCCCCCACCCGCCGCCCAGGGGTGGGGGGAGTACTGCCCCCCCCCCCTCATTCTCACTGTTTAGGGGTAGGGGCCAATAGTTCTTTTTTTTTGTTTTGTTTTTTACAGTGAGCAGCCACAGGCTGCTCACTGTTTAGTAGACATGCCCCTACTCGCGGTTTAGCGAGTAGGGGCATTTGGGAGATTTTTATCTCCCTTGTGCTATTATGGGGGTCATATTGACCCCCATAGAGTGAGAGGGGGTACTGGGGGGCTTATGAAGTGGTGGGGAGCACTGCTCCCTGCCGCTTCTATGTTACATATTACAAGGAGGGAGCTGCATGCCGGTAGCTCCCTCCTTGTAATAAACTGCATGAACAAACATACACTGATACTCAGATACACTGATACATTGTGTTTGTTTGTTCGGCTGATCTTTCTATTCACTCATTCGTCTGTCTGATGAATGAATAGATGAAATTCCCGTTCGCATGTCCAGGTGTTTCACTGGGCATGTGCGGGAATCTCAGTGTCTGCCTAGTGTGGGCTGATGACGTGTCCCTGAGGGACTTCACCTACCCACACAAAGATGGCTGCGCCCTGAATATAGATCGGGGCAGAAAATAAGGATTTAAAAATAGGTAATGTGGGGGGCTTAGGGGCATTTAGGGGTGACTAGTGGGTCAATTGGATGTAGTGGAGGCGGAAGGGGGGTTAAAAAAAAAACCAGAATTCGGCATGACAGTGCCGCTTTAAGGAGTCAAGGTCTGAGCTTGTGGCGGGATAGGGAGCTGAAGGAGAAGAAATAGGCTCCCTAGGATGAACGTCATGGAGACGTAAAACTGTGGTCATTGGTGGTTGGTAGGTTCCGAGTCCTGTCGGTGGCTCAGAATCTGGTGGGGCAGGGGTATCCGGGTATACCCCTGCCATGGTTAATTTATGTTTGGCACTTTAAGTTGGTATGTTGGAATATGTTGATACGTATGTGATATGTTATATGTATATGTATATATGTTATTTATATGGGGGTCATTGCCTGTTATATTAACAGAAGGATTCGGTTACGAGGGCGGAGTATGGGGGCAATGACCCATGTTTATTGTTAAAATTATTATTGCTTAATAAATTATTATTATTCAAGATTGGTTAAATAAAGCTGTGGACAAATTTTCCCATATACCTTTGTGTCAGTGAGTTATTGGGTTGGGTATGTGGGAGGGATGTCCTGGAGTCCGACTGCCCATATGGCGACTATACACCGGTCATGTAGCCCCATGTAGCCAAAGCGCAGCTAAGCGAAAAAAGGCCTTGACAGGGGTTAGGAGGCGGGCATAGGAGGAGGGAAGGAAGTATGGAGTTATGGGTAAGTAGGCTTGGCTATTTAAATAGGCAGCCATTTTAAATCCTTCACTTTTAATTAACTACCTTGCCGAGTTTGTCCCGCCCACCCTCCCTGAATTTGGTAATGGATTTGGGTTATCCCGTTTTTTCACAGCGGCGGGATAGGGAGCTGAAGGAGAAGAAATAGGCTCCCTAGGATGAACGTCATGGAGACGTAAAACTGTGGTCATTGGTGGTTGGTAGGTTCCGAGTCCTGTCGGTGGCTCAGAATCTGGTGGGGCAGGGGTATCCGGGTATACCCCTGCCATGGTTAATTTATGTTTGGCACTTTAAGTTGGTATGTTGGAATATGTTGATACGTATGTTATATGTATGTATATATGTTATTTATATGGGGGTCATTGCCTGTTATATTAACAGAAGGATTCGGTTATGAGGGCGGAGTATGGGGGCAATGACCCATGTTTATTGTTAAAATTATTATTGCTTAATAAATTATTATTATTCAAGATTGGTTAAATAAAGCTGTGGACAAATTTTCCCATATACCTTTGTGTCAGTGAGTTATTGGGTTGGGTATGTGGGAGGGTTGTCCTGGAGTCCGACTGCCCATATGGCGACTATACACCGGTCATGCATTTGGGGAGGCATAGGTGTAGCTTCTAAGATCAAATGTTTCATTGTTTAAGATAAGAAAAAGAAGACATATATTATAAAAGTTATCCCATTATACTGACAGGCACCTGCATGGTTTGAAGTATAATACCTTTGTGGAATGGGATTATTATTAAAGCCCCCCTCCCCGCCCTTTTTTCTTTGGTTCCTACAACAATGTGGGATGGTTTTATAAATGGCAGTAAAGTCTTGTTGTAGATAGAGTTTAGATGCATGCTCTTCTAAGCAGAAGCATTTTAAAATGTATTCCGGACCATATTAATTCTTAGTTTAAGTCATGTGAAGGCTCTAGTCCAGCATTTACTTTAATTTACTCTTTAGTGTATATCCCAGTAAATATATCTTCAATTAAAATATGCTTGGATTCATAATAATTCACTAAACCGTAAATGTTAAAATTGAACCAAACTGCAAACCTTACTTCAATTAACGTCTTTCAATTCACCTCTTTTACAGTTTGCCTAGTTTAGCTTATGAATTACAATTTTAATTCAACTTCATCGTTTAATTAATAAACCTCATTTTTTTAAATTTGTTTACGATCACTTTCACCTCTTTATGATGGTTTCTCCAATAAGTACACGACAGTTTGTAACGGTAAAAATGTTGTGCACTTATTGGAGTGCCCATGCGGCTCCAATATGTAGGGAGAACAACAACAGCACTTAATACAAGAATAGGAGGACATTGCCCGAATGTTGAAAAAGGGTACAAAAATCAAGTCAGCACATTTTAATGAACACCTTACTTAAATGTATGGGTATAGGACAATATACTAATCATTGGAGAGAAGGCAATATTGTACAGCTATTAGGAAGGGCTGAAGTGGAGTGGGTCTATTACCTTAAAACATTGAGCTCCTTTTGGACTAACTGCAGAGGTCGATCTGTATAATTTCTGTATATATATAATTTCAATATAATATATATTTTTTATTATTATGTTTTTACCTGTTCCACTTATGTCTTTGTGTTTTTAGAATGTATACATATTTTTATTAGTTTTCCATCCCTTGCTTTATTGTTCCATTTTGTTTTCAGAATAGGTATATTAAAAGTTGTCTTTATTATTATGTAAATTCTTGTTTATCTATACATTTGCCCTTTTGTTCCTATGTATATATATCAAGACATGCCCATAATCAAGATTGCACCAGTAGGTATCTATGAACTAAGGATATGTCACTTCCAGCTGACATATACACCACTATTAAATGGATTAGAATTACGCCACCTCCTTACTGCAGACACAGTAAGGGGATATCAAGACGTCATCAAAAGGAGCCAGACGTTTCACCAGATACCGAACCAGTGAAATACAATCCAAGATAAGAAGTGGGCTATTTCAAAAGAACACAGAGAAGAGAAGAGTACACCTGGTAAAGCTCTGTAGCAAATTGTGTTGTTGACTTATTTTCATTAAATACTTTTATTACAATTGTATTTTTTATTGGTTGTTGGCCTTAATATAGAATAGTATTTTCTACACTGTTCTGGTATCCTGTGTTCTGGAGTGTCTGTGGTGAAGACCATGCCATCCAAGCCTACTATACATGAGCAAGCTTGTACTCTATAATTTGTGAGTAATAAGTGTAAGCCTTTTATATTATCAAATTCAGGCTACTGTACCATTGTTTTTTTTATTTCTATTTTTTTTCATATGCATTGGGAGTCAACAGTATCCTAAGGCTCTATCTACCCACCTGTAAATATTGGAAGATGGGGATTATACTGTCCATGCTTATTACACCTAGAGCTTGGTATAGCTCTGTGACGGACTGCTGTCACTAAGTACCATGCCCACTGCTTATTTGTGTGGTTTCCCCTTGTATTCTGTGTTTCCCCATGTATTTCTATGCCTTTTGTGTATTGTGCCTGTATATGCAGCAGCTCTGTGAAGTAGAGTAAGTGAAATGGATTGCTCTGTGCCTCTCCCCCTCCCCCTTCCTTTTGTATATGTATGGTCTGCCTTCATTTTCCTGCCACAGCAGGACGTTGCCACAGAGACACTGCCAGCCCAGTTTAACCTAGATACTCAGTCCTTCCTCCCTCCCTCCCTCCATCAGCTTATTGGAATTGAAACCCCTGTTGTTTTGTGTTGGAGACCCCATGTAGGGGTCTGTGTCTGTAAAACCATGTGTAACAAAACGGAGTCAGTGTTGTACCTCCAGAACTAGGTCTTCTCCAGTTACTGGGGATAGAAAGGGTTAGTCCCTGTGCCAGCTTGTTGCAGTGGGGAAAGTCCTTGTAAGGACTGAGGAACTCCAAGGAATAAGTGCCTTCCAGCCCCTGGGAGCGCAGAGAGCTAATTCCTCTATCCAATCCCCTGTTACAGCTAGGAAGCAGTCCCTTTAACGGAGCTAACCGGGCGGGTTACAGGGAGCTCCGTTACAAGCTCTATACAGAGTGAGTGGGACTTGTTATTTATTTTATTTCAATAACATATGTACTACCCTATAAATGTGTTTCCTTAATTTCGCTCTACATGTTCTGAGAACACCATCTTTGTATGTATATATGTATATTAAACACAAAATGCTGAACTCTCACTGTTCTTGTATCTCCATAAAGATTTATATAATCCCCTGTTAGATCCATAGTATCTGCATGTAGTCCAGTTTTTTAGCTTTTATCTATTTATGTTGATGGATTTTTCAAAGTTTTCCTGTTTAATATGAGATATTTTGCCCACAATGCAAATTACTTTATCAACAAATTGAATTAATTTGTGGGTGATTTGGAGGGGGTAAACCTGTGTATTTTGCATAGCCTGTACACCTACATACTTATATAGTTACATAGGCTAAAAAGAGACATGTACAAACACAAAATAAAGCACCGCGTTTACAGCAGCAGTGACTTAGTATCCAACAGCTCAAAATACATAGTAAAAACAAAGTAAAAAGGTAGCAGGTAACTTTCTCTTTGTTTTTAAAAAGAGACATGTGTCCATCAAGTTCAGCCTTTCTTTCATCTGTCCTGCATGCTACTATGCAAGCTTTGGATTGCCTCGACTTGAGACCTACTTGAAAGCTACTGGTATATTGGAATTCCCTTTTGGAAAGTGTTATGACGTAATCAGTTTTTTTGTTTAAAGGTCAATACTATCTGCAATTCCGGGGAACCGCCATGGCAAACCTGGATCTCTCTTCACCAATTTGTATATTGCCAAATTCGAGAATGTGCTTGTTTATGAACATCATTTATTTTTCATGTACTTTTATGGGTTCAACATATTGACAACATTTTCTTTCTTTGTAAGGGGGATGAACAGACCCTGTCACAGTCAATAATGAATTGGATTGATGTATAGCCAGTATCAGTTTCACGTTGGAGTATAGCCTGACTGTGTGCACTTTTTGGATCTCCAGGTGAAGATTAATGCAGGAAAGTTTGATGTTTTAACTTGTATCAAATACCTACTGATAATGTCAATTTTTTTTAAGGCTGACTTCTCTCATTCTCCTAATCTGATTTGTGGTCTCCCATAAACTCAACTTCTTAGAGTTAGACAAAATGTCTCTAACGACAACACTTTTGAATCTCAAGTTAGTGGGATAATTAACACATTCCAATCTAGGGGCTATAATAAGGATGACTTGGACCTGACTGTAGATAAGGGTTTGTAGATTGAAGAGGGATGATCTTTTGAGATCCCAGGGAAGAGAGTGTGAATCAAGTAAGATACCATGCGTGACTACCTATTCACAACACTTTGGTCAGTTGAGGGACATTATTTACAAATTATGTGTACAAATACCAGAAAGCTGTGAATAGTGATCTTAAGTTATTATTGTACAAACTGTATAAGTGACAGCTGCTGCACACTCTAGTGAAAATCTCTCTTACCCACTAAATGATATACACACAAAGAAAAGGTTTATATCCACCAAGGTTTGGAAAAATTTGTATGAGTGGAGTGCTATAGGTAAAGTAGAAAAAGAGTGGTATTCACTTAATAGTAATACAATGATGGATTGTTATAACATAAATATGGGAGAGAAAGAAAAAAAAAACATAGCATATATCTGTGGTGGATACGTGGCATATACCAAAAATTATAAGGTGTGAACTCACATTGATAAGAGCCTTTAAAGGGACAGGCTCAAAGCACATCAGCTTCTGTGCCATCTGGTAGCACTTTAGCCTTTGATACCAACGAACATCCTCAACAGATAAAAGATGAAAATAGAAACCACTTATGCTGTAGTACGTTGTAATAAAAGCTGCTTAGACTATAAAGTGCAAGTAATTGCTCACCTTTTCCAGAGTCAATGGAACCCTGGGTCTGGGAAAAATTGCTTGGGTGCCTGTAAAGAGGGCACCACCCTCCTTTAGGAAGCAGTAGTGGAGAAAGCCGTGGTAGGACTAAAATCTTAGGATTTTATATAGGTATAAATAGATGTTCTGTTTTTAATAAAGGTTGTTGTTGTTCTCCCCTTCATTTTTCCAACCTGAGAGGACTACAGCTGTGATATTGGAGCTTTGCTACAGACACTTTATAGCCACGTAGTCTCAATGAAGAAGCCTTTCCTGACTTTGTAGTTCTGCTCTGTCCTGTGTATAGTGTGCATTTATATTGTTTGTTTTTAATGTTTCCATTTCTTTACACTTTTTAGGTCTATGGTATTTGGTTGAAACCTGGAGGTGGACATGTGGATCATATGCTGTCTGATCTACATGAATGGAAGGAATTTCTTGATCTGCGATCAATCTTTTATTTGGAGGCAGGCTCGGACTGGCCTTTGGGCACACCGGGCAAATGCCGGCCAGTCCATGCAGGGTAACACCAGCCCAAACAGGGAAAATGGTCCCTTCAGGGGGAGAAATTTGGAGGAGAAATTTGCGGGCCAGAGTGGAATAATTGACCTGGACACGCTCTGTGTGTGCCGAGCAGCCTCTGTCTTCTTGCGAGCTCCGATATTAACAGAGCGTTTCCATGGTAACCCACGGCAACGCTCTGAATTTTTTTTTTTCTACATTTGCTTATTTATGTTATGGATTTCCTATTCTGTGTGTTAGTGCAATACGTAATACATACACATCATATGGAGTGCTACAATAGTGGAAGAGGGATACCCCACATGACTTTTCAATTTAATAATTGCATTACTGGTACTTGATTCATTTTTACCTATTTACCTACTCTATTTGTTTTATTTATTTTATTCTTTATTGTAATTACTTTTATCTATATTTTTTTCTCTTTATTAGAATTGTTTTTATATTGATACAAATATTTTCCTCCAGTTTGATTGAGATCTATTAGAGGTCTTCCTTTATTATTATTATTATGTTATAATTTATATAGCGCCAACAAATTCCACAGTGCTTTACAGTGGGTGGACAAACAAACATGTAGTTGTAACCAGACAAGTTGGACACACAGGAACAGAGGGCCCTGCTCAATGAGCTTACATGCTAGAGGGAGTGGGGTAAAGTGACACAAAAGGTAAAAAGTATTAGACTAATGACAGTTGCAAGAGAGGAATCAGTTGGGAGCAATTAACAGTTTAATTAATATGCTTTTATGAAGAAGTGAGTTTTTAATGATTTTTTGAAGAAGTGGAGACTGGGTGAGCATCTAACGGAGGAGGGAAGTGAGTTCCACAGGAAAGGTGCAGCCCTCGAGAAGTCTTGAAGGCGAGCATCAGAGGTGGGAGATAGACGTAAGTCTTCAGCAGAGCGTAAGGGCCCAGACGGGACATACTTGTGTATAAGGGAGGATAGATAGGTGGGAGCAGCATTATGTAGAGATTTGAAAGCAAGAACCAGAATTTTAAATTGAGCCCTTTATCTTACAGGAAGCCAATGTAGGGACTAACAAAAGGGTGAGGCATGGGAGTTGCGGGCGGACAGGAAGATGAGCCTCGCTGCCACATTCATTATGAACTGTAACGGCGAAAGTTGGGAGCACGTAAGACCACTGAGAAGCGGATTACAGTAGTCAAGGCAAGAAAGGACAGTGGAATGGACCAGCACCTTAGTCGCATCTGGCGTTAAGTAGGGTCGGATGAGCGTAATATTTTTGAGATGGAAACAACAGGATTTGGCAATAGACTGAACATGAGGCGTGAAGGAGAGGTCGGAGTCAAAGAGAACACCTAGGCAGCGAGCCTGCGTGGTGGAGCTGATGGAAGCACTGTTGACTTGGAAGGAGACAGACACAGGAGTAGCAACACTTGAAGAAAGAAAGACCAGAATTTCAGTTTTGGTCAAGTTGAGTTTAAGGAAATAGCAAACAGGCAGTCAGAGACACTAGTCAAGAGATCAGGAGAGGACAGTTAGATATGCGTGTCATCTGCATAGAAATAATATTGGAAGCCAAAGGAGCTAATGAGTTTACCAAGGGAGGTAGTATAGATAGAGAACAGTAGGGGACCAAGGACTGAACCTTGGGGGACACCAACAGAGAGAAGTTGAGGAGTAGAAGCAGAGCCAGAGAAAGAAACACTGAAAGAGTGCTGGGAGAGGTAGGAGGAGCACCAGGAGAGAGCAATATCTTGTAGACCGATATTTCGGAGGATGAGAAGAAGCTGTTGATGATCAACAGTGTCAAAAGCCGAAGACACGTGAAGGAGAATTAGGATAGAGTAGTGACCACGAGATTTTGCAGCAATTAGATCATTGGATACTTTGATCAGTGCCGTTTCCACAGAGTTCTTAGCGTGGAAACCCGACTGAAGTGGGTCTAGCAGAGAGTTGGTCTTGAGGAAGTCTGTCAATCATACACAACTCTTTCAAGGATCTTGGATGCAAAAGGCAGTAGCAAGATAGGATGGTAGTTGGATGGGGAGTTAGGGTCAAGGTTGGGCTTCTTTAGAATTGGGGTTACAGTTGCATGTTTGAAGGGCGATGGAAATATGCCAGAGGAGAGAGAGAGATTGAGAATTTTAGTGAGGGGTGGAGAAAGAGAAGAAGACAGAGGACGGATGAGATGTGAGCGAATTGGATCTAGGGAGCAGGTGGTGGGGCGGGAGGACTGGAGAAGAGCAGAAACCTCTTTCACTGTAGTGGGTGCGAATGAACATAGAACAGCAGAGGGAGTGAGGTTAGGGGAAGTATTGTAAGATGAAGAAGAAAAATGAGAGAGAGATCTCTTCCCTGATTGTAGAGATCTTGTCAGTGAAGTGAGTTGCAAAGTCTGAGGCGGTCAAGTTAGTAGGTGGAGGAGAAACCATAAGGCGAAGAAGAGAGTTAAATGTGTGAAATAGTCATTTGGGTTCGTGGGAGAGTGTGGTTATGAGGGTATAAAAGTAATTTACTTTTGCAGAGGATAGATTCAAGCTGTATGAGATCAGCATAAATTTATAGTAGAGAAAGTCAGACGCACAGTGAGAGTTTCTCCAACAGCGTTCAGCAGTTATATACATCTGGCCTAATGCGCTGTCCCTATTTTAAGTTTCAGTATTTGTTATGAGATCTTATTGTGCTTCATTTATAATTTTCTAGTCTTATTATTATTGTATTTTTTTTTTTAATTATTCTCTCGTTATGATTTATACCAACACTGTGTGTTAAGGGGTGGGTTTAGTCTATGCCCTATGATCCCAATCACGTGGCCTGCTCTTTAAGATATTTGCTGATTTATAGTTTATCCGATTTATTGCTTATTCATTTATTTTATAATTTTGGTCAGACTGTGGGCGTTCTTCACCTATTGGGATGCTGATGGGAGGAGTTAAAGAGAGTGGACCAGTGATTGCAACACAAGCTCTACCCCTTCTGAAAATGAGACAGTTCCCTGGTTTCCCCAAACGCAGGATAGTAGGAAACTAATGCAGAACAGCAGGACATTACCTGAAAATCGTGACTGTCCCGCCAAAAATTGGATATTTGGGAGGCATGAAAATAGATGATGCGGAAAATACTCTTATGTTTAGCAATGGTCACAGTTTGTTTTAAATGGACACTATAGGGTCAGGAACACAAACATGTATTCCTGAACCTATAGTGGTTAATCCACCATTTAGGTGACTTACCCCCACTTAGCCGCCTTAGAAAAGGTGAAAACTCATCTTCCAGCGCCGACACTGGTCACGCCTCTGATCTCCTTGTTGACATCATCAGAATTTCCGATTTTTAGCCAATCAAGCATTGGATTTGCTGAAATTGTCAAGGTGGCAGGATGGGTGGTGGGGTTTAAACACTGTTTTGGCCAATCAACACCTCCTTATAGAGATGCATCTCTATGAGAAAAATGTAGTGTCTTCATGCAGAGTGTGGAACCGCTGACGGGCAGTACTGCCTACTGTGCAGCACTGCCACAGGCAGCACCTCCAGTGGCCATCTGAGGAGTGGCCACTTGGAGGTGTCCCTAGGGGGTAATGTAAACACTGCCTTTTCGCTGAAAATTGCATGAAAATGCCTGAAGGTAATAAGTCACCATAACAACTACATTATGCTGTAGTTGTTCTGGTGACTATAGTGTCCCTGTAACTTGATCTTTGCAATTCAGGGGTTTACTCACTAAACTCAGAATTGTAGGGATTTTGAATCTGAATAACACAATTCAGACTAAAATGAATTATAATAAAATAAAATCAACAAAAAAACAACACAATCTGCTATAGTCAAAGCATGGTATTTGTAGCCTAAATTTCATCATACAGTTTTAAATGTGTTACAATTTGAGTTTAGTGCCTTTTTATATGTGAATTAGAGACCATGTTGCACCTTTTAGGGTCTTTCTCATAATGCTATTCAACCTAGCAGCAGCTGCCAGGATTTCATTGGAATTTGCAGAATAAAACAGGGCCAAACCTTTCTCTCCCTATTCCAGCTAGAAAAGTTCTAAATTCTAAATAAGTTTAAAATGTATGAAGGCAGCAGCCAGCCAGCCAGCCAGACTCATGAGGCCAAGTGCATGCTGGTAAATATTATGTTCTAAACACAAAAGCTGACAGGATAAATGGAAATGTGTTATTGGAAATAGCTTGTTATGCTCTACTTTTTAATGTAATTAACAGTTAATTAGTTATATCAGGTGCAGAGTCAACTTTGAGTCATAATTTCCTCTGCAACTATGTATTGCTTCATCACAGTTGAATTTCGTTTGAGTGTCCCTGGCCAGATGTCTGTTTTCCGAAACCATTAAAATTAATTAGTATTAATTAACTCTACCTGTCTACATGTAAATAAAACTGCACTCTAAGGCAGAGGCGTGCGCAGCCTATTGCATTAGAGTGTGCACCCTAAAGCACAAACACACACACCGCATGTATATGTGTGTATAAATATATATATATTTACATACACACACATATACATACATACATACATACATACATACACTGCTGTGTGTGTGTGTGTGTGTGTGAGGGTGCTGCGTTAGTGTGCTGTGTGAGAGTGCTGTTAGTGTGCTGTGAGGGTGATGTGTGTGTGAGGGAGCTGTTAGTGTGCTGTGTGTGTGTGTGAGGGTGTTCTGTGTGTGAATTTGTTTGGAGTGATTGTGTGTGGAGATGTGGGGGACAGATTAGGAAAGGTAAGAAGGATCCCCCCTCCCTTCTTACCTTTTGCCTGGGAGGGGGGATACTTGCTGCCATCCCTGATCCCTGGTGGTCTTGCCGCAGCAACGCTCCGACCTCGTGAGAGGAACCCAGCGGAGCTTCTGGCTAGAGCTCCCCGGGTCCTCTCCTGCCTCTGGGCTGGCGACGGAGATCTTTGATCTCCCCACCGGCCCAAGAGGCACACAGCAGGGCCGGCGCTCTGCATCTCCCCTACCGGCCTCAATCCATGCGCGCCGCAAGGATTAGGGTGTGCCCAGGCACATCCGGCACACCCCGTGCTCATGCCTATGCTCTAAGGCTAGCTCAAAATTAATTATTACAATTCAAAATTCAAATTTATTATCTGGTGCTTGATCCGATAAGCATAGGATACAAAATTTCAAAAGAGGATAGCACTCTAGGTTTTCTTTATAAAAATAAAACAACTTTTTTGAATGTTCAGTGTTTCAGATTCACATAAAAACCTTCATCAGGACACCAGGCACCAGGACATTAGTAGCACATCCTTTAAGACCTGCAAGTTGATTGATCGGATATGTTGCTGCAGCACATCTCACAGATGTACAATCGGATTGAGATCATGGGAATTTGGAGGCCTAGTTAACAACGTGAACTCTTTATCATCTTTTTCAAACCATTACTGAACAAGTTTTGCAGTGTGGCAGTGTGCAGGACCCAAGATCTCCCAGCAGAACATTGCCCAGATGATAACACTGCCTCCATCAGCCTTCCTTCTTCCCATGATGCCTCCTGCTGCAATTTCTTCCCCATGTAAATGACACACATGCACCTGGCGATACAGATGATCTAAAAGAAAATGTGATTTATCAGACCAGGCAACCTTCTTCCATTGCTCCATGCTCCAGTTCTGACACTCATTTCCCCATTGAAGGTGCTTTCGGTGGTGGACAGGGGTCATCATGGTCTCTCTGACCAGTCTGCGGCTACGCAGCCCCATAACAGTGAACTGCGATGCACTGTGTGTTCTGACACTTTTCTGTTATGGCCAGCATTAAGTTTTTCTGCAATCTGAACTACAGTAGCTTTTCTATGTGATAGTACCAGACCGGCTAACCGTCATTCCCCACATATATTATTGAGCCTTGAGCGCACATGACTCTGATGTCAGTACACAAGTTGTCCTTCCATGCACCACATTTAGTAGGTACTAACCAGTGGCGTACTAAGGGGGGGGCAGAGGGGGCGGTCCGCCCCGGGTGCCACCAGGGTGGGGGGTGCCATGACCAGCCCCGCCGCCCCCCCCATGCTGCAGCCGCCCGAGCGCTCTGTAGAGAGCCTCAGGCGGCTGCAGCTTTGCCCGGGCGGTGCGTCCATGAGGGCGGACCGCACCGCCCGGGCGCAGC
>CAKOES020000646.1:6590-16595 GCA_933207985.1 Pelobates cultripes
GGGTCACTTGGCAGATGTGGATTGACACCTTGTTACAAACTGCTATTTGTAACGGGCCCTTTAAATGGCAAATTGCCCTGCTTCCCTGGGTTGTGGAGAAGCCTATTTGCCAGCCTCCTCCCGCATGACTATGGCCCCTGGGAGATTGTGAAAATGTTTGCACTTTTATTTGGTGTGTATGGCCTTTAAGACTGTCAGTGGGCATATTGGGGCTTATGGACTCTTTATGTGACTGGTGCTGGCCCTTTAAACACCTTTTTGGGACATCAGGAAGATTGGGACACTGCCCCTTTAAGGCTGTGTCCCCAGACTTGTTGGGGACACTGCCCCTTTAAGACGGTGTCCCCTGTGTCCCCAGACCTGGTGCAAACCCTTTGTGCCTGCCTGGCTATTTCCCACTTGGTTCAGTAAATGGGGCTTACTGAACCATGTACCACACAGGCAGACCACCCAGAAGTGGAAGTGTGCAGGCAATTTACCTCCCAGAAGCTGCGGTGAACCGCAGCTTAATTGACAATGCTGGGAGGTCTTTGTTCGTTTGCTGAACACGTGGCGGCGGCCATCTTTGATCATTCAACGAGGTCAGCGGTATGTGTAGCCAAATTCATGGAACTAAAATGTTTTTACATTTCGCGCGAACACCCGTGAGCTCTACCCGGCCTTTTCCTACTGGTTTTACAGCTGCAGAGACTAAGTCCATTTCGTTTTTCAGCCTGGGGAAATAAGGGTGAGCCTCACAGCCCAAATCCTATGGAACTGTTTTGGGCAGGAGAAAGGAAATCTAACTACTTGTTTGATTAGGTCATAAAAGGGATCAGCTAACTTTTAACCCCTGGATGTATTTGGCTGATTTTTGGTTATGTTTATGTTTTAAGTGTGCTGATTCCAAATATGTAATTATGAAGATGGGATGTGTAGTTTTAAAGTTACAGGGTATGGCTAAAAACTGTATTTTTACTGCCTGTGTTTAATTATGTTAATCTCTTCCCAAGCGTCATTTCGTTCAAAGTGGAGAGAATGTTAAAAAAATATATTTTTGTTTGGAGTGTGAGAAATGCTTTTCAGCCACTTCTAATCTTAAGCATCATTTGAGGAGCCATACAGGAGAGAAACCTTATTTGTGGTGTGTTTAGTATTGTTCTGATCAGTTTAATACCTTCCGCGTCTCCTATCAGTGGACGTGTATATGGCAACCATTTTAGGAACCGTACACCTGGGACCCGAGCAAGGTCACCTCGTTCAACAGGCTTGCAGCGTATCCTCCAAGAAGAAGAGCCTGAACCCTTACCGGGTTGCACGTGTCTTACCTGTACATGGAAAGCTGCTGTGGTTCCTTGATGAGCCAGCTGCCCGTGAGTTAACATGTCCCGCGTGGAGAAGCACTCTGTCCTGTAAAGCCTTACCTGCAAAGGAGTGGTGTGTTTAGTATTGTTCTGATCAGTTTAATACCTTCCGCGTCTCCTATCAGTGGACGTGTATATGGCAGCTATTTTGTCAGATTCAAGTTCTTGTGCCCCACAGTTCAAAATAACATTCAAATGACAATTCATGACAGATCACACAAGTGAATAGCCCTGCCAACGTCTTCTCAGAATTTTTTTGTTTTCTATGAAGAAATAGAAATGCAAGAGCAGAATAGAGACTGTTCAGTTTAATACCTTCCGCGTCTCCTATCAGTGGACGTGTACACGGCATTGATTTTTGTAACAGGGAGATGGAAGAAGAAGCTTGGTCGGTCCTCTTACTGCAAATTTGGGCACTGTAACGTCAAGTTTACCGTGACACCAGATAGGGAGTGGTGTGTTTAGTACTATTGTTATCAGTTTAATCACTGTTACGCCCCTATCCGCTGATGTGGGAGTAAAGACGCAGCAGCAGAAGAGGACTCCAGCCGAGGAGGTTATGGAAGAGGATGGAGTAGGAGGAGTAGAGGTGGTGGCAGCAGGCCTGCCTGCAAGTCATGGCGGTGTCACCAACTCCTCTGCAGAGCCACGCATTCCATGCTTGGCAGCCGTCAGCAGGTTTGCCCAATGCGCAGTGTAGGTGATATACCTGCCCTGACCATGCTTTGCAGACCAGGTATCAGTGGTCAGATGGACCCTTGCCCCAACACTGTGTGCCAGACATGCCATTATTCCTTTTGCACAATCGAGTACAGGTTGGGGATTGCCTTTTGTGAAAATAAATTTCGGCCGGGTACCTTCCACTGCGGTGTCCCAATAGCTACAAATTTTTTGAACGCCTCAGACTCCACCAGCTTGTATGGTAAAAGCTGGCGGGCTAATAGTTCGGACAAGCCAGCGGTCAGACGCTGGGCAAGGGGGTGACTTTCTGACATTGTCTTCTTACGCTCAAACATGTCCTTGACAGACACATGACTGTGGGAAGATGAGCGTGAACTGCTCAAGGCGGGAGGCGGAGTGGCGGATGGTTGAGAGGGGACAAGGAGGACAGCAGTGGTTGACGTGGCTGAAGATGCTGGACCAGGAGGAGGCTGGCGGCTTAGAGTAGGCGAGCTGCTTGTACTCATGTGTTGATCCCATAGGCGTTTGTGATGTGAGATCATGTGCCTACGCAAAGCAGTTGTACCTAGGTGGGTGTTGGACTTCCCACGACTCAGTTTCTTTTGGCACAGGTTGCAAATGGCATCGCTGTTGTCAGAGGCAGACACACAAAAAAAATTCCACACTGCTGAGCTCTGCAATGACGGCATTCTGGTGGTGGACACAGCATGCGTTGATTGGCGTGCTGTCGGGCTGACCCCGGGTGTCGATGCATGCTGTCTGACTGTGCCACTAGCTCCTTGCGACGACCTCCCCCTGCTTCCAACTCGTCTCCTCCTCCTCCCTGTCTCCCCATCTGAACTTTCGCCCTGTTCTTCCGAGCGGGCACCCACGTGACATCCATGGACGCATCGTCATCATCAACCGCTTCACTTGTATCTGACAACTCAGCAAAGGAAGCAGCAGCGGGTACAACATCATCATCACACCGTACGTCCATGTGTGTAATGCTGCCTGCCTGAGACATATCCCTGTTATCTACATCCTCTGGCAATAATGGTTGCGCATCACTCATTTCTTCAAACAGATGTGTGAATAACTCCTCTGACATACCAACTGAAGCGGCTGTGGTGCTAGTTTTGGTGGTGGCGGCAGGCGGGTGAGTGGTATCTTGAGAGGTGCCTGAAGCTAAGCTGGAGGAGGATGGTGCGTCAAGGTTCTGAGCGGAGGCTGTAGAAGATTGGGTGTCTGTGTTAGCCAGTCAACTATGTCCTCAGAACTTTTCAAGTTCAGGGTACGTGGCCTCTGAAAACTGGGCATTATTCTAGGGCCAAAGGGAATCACAGCACCACGACCACGATGGCCCCTGCGGGGTGGCCTGCCTCTGCCTGTCATTTTTTGGGGATTAGTGGTACTATGCGTGCAAGCTACTGTGAGACCAGATATGAGTGGCAATGTGCACTGGCACAGTTGCGTAGAGCACAGGCTGTAGGCCTGACACCCGCTTTAAGGACACTGACTGCTATTCAATCTATAACAGTGAAAAAAGTTTTTTGTTTTTAAATCCAAGCTATTATGACATCAGTGAGTGGTGGCACTGGTCACCGTATCCACTGTTAGCGTAACACACCCGCTTTAAGGACACTGACTGCTATTCAATCTATAACAGTGAAAAAAGTTTTTTATTTTTAAATCCAAGCTATTGTGACACCAGATACAAGTGGTGGCACTGACTGGGGAAATGGGCACAGTATCCACTGTGAGCCTGACACAGAAGCTGGCAGCAGTGGCAGACAACTAACTGCAATTACATTACATAGAAAAAAAAATTTAAAAAAAGCATACCCTAACCCTAACCTAGCTATGCATTTCCCTATCTAATCAACAGCAGCTACACTTTCCCTCCTCTCACTAAGCATGCAGCTTGAGAATGAATCTAAAATGGATGCCTTCCAGGAGGTGGGAGGGTCTGCTAGGGAGGGTGTGCTGCTAATTGGCTGGAATGTGTCTGCTGACTGTGAGGTACAGGGTCAAAGTTTCCTCAATGATGACAAATAGGGGGCGGGTCGAACCGCGCATATGTTCGCCCGCCGTGGCGAACGCGAACATGCTATGTTCGCCAGGAACCGTTCGGTACATCACTATGGCACAGGCGGAAGCCAGATTCAGACATGCACAGCCACTGCGCATTTCAGTTGGTTCGTGATTCCAGGACATTTCGGCTCAGAGTTCTGGAATTCATCAGATCACCGGATCTATTCAAATTCAGATGAATTGCCCTTCAGACCAAAATTAAATTCCAAGTCTAGTAAATATTGAATAAGGTGCAGCTTAACCCGATATATTTATTGAACTTCAAGAGCTAACATGTTCAGTGCAACTCAGAAATTTAGCTGGAAAACAAATATTGGTCTATTCACTCACTCAGCCATGCTTCCATTTCAGTCACGTTTCCCTTAAATTTGAAATTCAAGTTGAATTCTCCCTTTTGGGAATACTACAACTTATTTTCAATGGTGTAACAGTATGGCAATCCATTTTAAATATACACATATATTGCAATATTATAGTTTCCTATGTTTCATTTCAAAATATTCTCTTTAAAGGGACACTATAGTCACCAGAACAACTACTGTATAGTCAGTCCCTGCAGCCCCCTTTTTCAAAGCAAATGCAGTGTTTACATTCCAGCCTAGGAATACCTCCACGGGCCACTCCTCAGATGGCTTTAAAGTTGCTTCCTGAGGCAGTGCTGCACAGTGTGACTTTATGCAAAGGGTGGAGACTCTGAACTTTCCTCATAGAGATGCAATGATTCAACGCATCTCTATAAGGAAATGCTGATTGGCCAGGTTCTGCCAGCCAGCCTGCCTCCCTGGCTGAGATTATTAGAAGTGACAATCTTAGCCAATCCTTCACTATGGGAAAGCATTGTGATTGACTGAGGTCATTTCTGAGGGACAGCCAGCAGACTGGAATAAAGGTAAGATTTTACTATATTGAGGGGCAGAGGGGCTAGATTTTAACACTATTGGGCCAGAAAGACATGTTTGTATTCATGACCCTATAGTGTTTCTTTAATATCAATTCATTATTGTGAGAATTCAATGTAAATTTGAAATGTAAGGTTAATATAGCCGAACTGGAAACATTCTTTAAGTCAACTGTGCTTTCAGATCAGCTACTCTGGCCTTAAATTTAGAATTTACTATAACACTGCTAACTTTCCCAGTTTAATTTTCCTTTTATGTTGTAACTGACAACTTTTGGATTAATTTGTTCCTCAGGGATTAATGGTTCGAAATGAAATGTGATAAAATAAAAAATAAAGTACCGTATATACTCGAGTATAAGCCGACCCGAATACAAGCCGAGGCCCCTAATTTTACCCCAAAAAACTGGGAAAACTTATTGACCCGAGTATAAGACTAGGGTGGGAAATGCAGCTACTGGTAAATTTCTAAATAAAATTAGATCCTAAAAAAATTATATTAGTTGAATATTTATTTACAGTGTGTGTATATAATGAATGCAGTGTGTGTATATATGAGTGCAGTGTGTGTGTGTGTTGCAGAGCCTTGGTGGGGGGTGGGCATTTTTATTATTTTTTTAAAAATTATTTTAATTTTTTTGTTTTAATATTTTGTTATTATTTTATTATTTATTTATTTGTTGTCCCCCCTCCCTGCTTGATACATGGCAGGGAGGGGGGCTCTCCTTCCCTGGTGGTCCAGTGGCATTGGCAGTTCAGTGGGGGGAGGAGGGAGGCTGGCAGAGCTGTTACTTACCTCTCCTGCAGCTCCTGCCAGCTCTCTCCTCCTCCGCGCCGGTCCGTGCAGCTCTTCTCTCAGCTCACACTGTAAGTCTCGCGAGAGCCGCACTATGACCCCGCGGCTCTCGCGAGACTTACACTGGGAGCTGACCGAGGTGCTTCACGGACCGGCGCGGAGGAGGAGAGAGCTGACAGGAGCTGCAGGAGAGGTAAGTAACAGCTCTGCCAGCCCCCAGTCTGTATTATGGCAATGTAAATTAATGTAAATTGCCATAATACAGACACTGACTCGAGTATAAGCCGAGTTGGGGTTTTTCAGCACAAAAAATGTGCCGAAAAACTCGGCTTATACGGTATACATTTTCAGAGCCAAATCAATATTGGAATGGTTTTTGGCAAAACTAAAATTGTAAATTATTGCCCGAAACCAAATGAAACTGAAAAAAAAAAAAAAAAAATTCATACACATTGTATTTCCATTTTTGTTTATTTGACCACTTCACACTGCTAATTGCTGCTAATTTAAAGGAATAAATACATTTTAAATTAATATTTACTCCATTCATTGTTTTATTATATTATTTAAAGACACAAGCTAAAAAAAAATAAATATATATATATATATATATAAATAAATAAATAAATTTATAACATTTTCTCATCTTGACAGAAAACACAAGAATGCTGTCCTGAGGCGTGGCCTGAACATGAATGGTACCGGATGTATAGTGCTTTAAATACCTGGGAGAGCTATACTACAGAGGGATGCAGCAGTTGAAAACATACAAACAAGTAGTCCCGCTGATGGAGGAAGTGTGTCAGGAGTTGTGATGGTGGCTATTGCACATTCAAGCATGGAATGGTCTGACGTAAGCTTCTAAGGTTGGGGCGTAGTCAACGCAGACTGAAAGTGTATGGCCCACACCCGAGTACGCACTTCATGTCAACTGCCTAGAGCTTCTGGTAGTTCTTTTGCGATCAGTAGTTTGGCGAGAGATCGTTGAAATGATGGCATGCTGCTCTGGATGGGCAACATCTAAGCGGTTCGAGAGATAGAGATATAGATATAGAGATGTATAGATATATTATATATAAACCACCTGTGGAGAGCTTCTGTCCATCAGACATTACCAAATACATTATTTCTTCCCTGCAACATTGCGCTTGCAATCTAAGGGTGCCTTTCTAAATAAATCTGTTTGTCTCACACAACAACCAGCCGGTGCGGGAATTTTACAGTTTGTGAATGTGTTCCTTGAAACCTAGCCTTGGCTTCCCATCGGTCTCTGCATAACTAGTTCGTACCTTTTTATTTTTCCTTTGGGTGGAAAATTGGTCACCTTACCTATTTGGGAATGAAGATCACTAAGTCCATTCGTATGTAATACAGATATGATTACCTGCCTCTACTTAGTTATATGAAACAAAAGCTCCACATCTCAATGTGTAAACCTTTATCCTGGGTGTGGGTAGCATTAAATCTGTTAAAATGATGCTTCTTCCAACATTTCTTTACCTTTTCCATACACTTTCTATTCCCAAATCCATCTGTGCCAAATTACAATCTCTATTTTCAATTTTTTTTAATATGGCAGGGGAGGTAAGATTGCTTATCAGCTGGCTTTCTGCTAGGGGGTATAGGAATGTAACAAGCCTGCACATGCTATAGTGCTGCAGTATTGGCCCAAGTGACTTGAAATGGAACATGAGCAGGTTTTTAGTAGCACCTGACAGACAAATCTTAGTGCGCTACGAACAATGTACTCTTATAAGATGATGTCAACATTAACCATTATCCAAGGAGCTAAAATTAGAGGGTTTGGGAATATTGGTGCCTGTGTATGTAAAAAATGGAATGTTATATTTTGAATTGTTTTTATCAGCTGTATATACACACATTAAAAATTTGTGTTGCACCCACTGCCCTTAAAGGGACACTATAGTCACCAAAATAACTTTAGCTTTAATGACAGTTTTTGGTAAATACTTAATGTCCCTGCAGTGTCGCTGCTCAGTTCTCTACCATTTAAGAGTTTAATCAATTTGTTTATGCAGCTCCAGCCCCACCTATCTATCTACATGTGACTTGCACAACTCTTCCTGTAAAGAGTCATCTAATGTTTCCTTTTTTGCAAAGTCTGTTTATTTTAGAATGTTTTATCTTCTGCTCTGTTGATAGCTTTCTAGTCCCTGCAGAGGCCTCCTGTATGTAATTAAAATAAAATTTAGAGAGCAGGAGCTACAAACTTGATTGAAAATGAGAAAAATGTCTTTAATGCGGTCTGTGTCAGTCACAGCAAGTGGAGGTGTGGCTAGAGCTGCATAACAGAAACAAAAGTGATTTAACTCCTAAATGGCAGAGAATTGAGCAGTGAAACTTCAGAGGCATGAGCTATTCTATACACAAAAACTGCTTCATTAAGCTAAAGTTGTTTTGGTGACAATGTGTCCCTTTTAATGTAAAATGTGTTTATTATATTTTCTCTGTTAACACCTTAAGGACTGTGGACATACCTAGTACGTCTGCGGCAAATAGGAGCACTGGAAGTGATCGCTTCCAGCCGCTCTAAGGGTATTGCAGCTATGCCTCGATGTCAAGACATCCTGCAATACCTCTCCTGACTGCCTGGCCGCAGAGTGATGGCTCGATCACTTCCAGGTTGCCCCATGTGGCGCCTGACAGTGTAGCAAAGCATCAGAAGCCATTGGGCAGGCTTCCGATGCTGTCTGTGTGTGGAGTGCCTCGAGGGGTCCAGGCACTCAGTGAGGAAATCAATTAAATTAATATAAAATCAATTTAATTTTTTATTTTTTTTTTATTAATCTCCCCTCACCCCTTTGGTGCTAAAAAGTAAATTTGGGGCGTGCACTTCATATACGAGAGTCAAATACTGTGGTTACATCGCACTTTGACAAATTGCAACAGTCACCAGGGGACTTGTGTAACAGTTTACCAGGAGTTGGAGCCCAGTTGCAGGAGATGGCACAGGAAGGAGGCAAAAACCAAAAGCGCAGTACAGATTAAGGGGAAATCCAAAGGCATGGTCAGACAAGAAGCAGAAGTCCGGGCTGGCAGCGGAGTAACAAAGTCGGTAAAGCAGGCAGCGGTCAGAGTCCAGAGTCCAGAGTCCAGGAAATCCGTCAGTAGCGTATCAAAGATCCGGCAGGAAACACCAAACAGGCAAAATGACCAGATGCTAGGTTTCAGGCAGGGCTGGCTTTTACAGCCTGCTGACTAGATGCAGCTGACCTTAATTGGAAAAGGGCTGCAGGTGGGTCAGCACTGCTTAATCCATGGCAAGGGGGTCAGGAAGCAGAAAAATGCAAACAAACTGATGCCCCCTGGTGGACAGCTTGGCAGAGAACCCAACTGGGATGCTGAGCTGTGAGTTCAAACCCAGCAAGGTCTCTTAAAGGGGCAGCCACGCCTTGCTGTCAGCAGGGCTCGGGCTGTGCCGTGACACCAATTCACATTTTTTTTGGTGCTAAAAAGTAAATTTGGGGCCTGCACTTCATTTCGAGAGTCAAATAGAACCGTCAAATACTGTGGTTACATCGCACTTTGAAAAATTCAAAAAATTTTGGGTGCTAAATAGTGCATTTGCGGCCTGCAGTGCATTTCTTGCAGTCCAATAAAACCGTTAAAGAACATTGTTGGTTTAAAAAATCACACTTTTTTTGTGCTTAATAGAACATTTGCGGCCTGCGGTGCATTTCTTGCAGTTCATTAAAACCCTTAAATACTACTCTTACATTGTTGTTTGACAAATTCACATTTTTTGAGACCGTGAAGTAACTATATTAATTACGCCTGTCACACTGTTGTGACCTCTAGAATTTTTTTTTCTCTTTAGGACACTGCTTTACTATCAGTGAACTTAATTGTTGACTATTGGCGGTTACATTGTCGCCTGACATAAACCATCTGTTAGTTTGGTGGGTGAATGCAAAGAATGAGGAGAGCGTCAAATAAGGGACATGGCCCTGGTCGTGGTGCTGCTGGTGTTGCTGGAGTTCCTGTTGCAGGGAGAGGACATGGTCGATCTGTGCCAGCTACACGCACAAGTGAAACACCTTCCTCGGGTGCGAGTAGGCGACAGAACCTTCAGCGTTATTTGGTAGGCCCGAATGCCGCTCTACAAATGGTGAGGCCAGAACAAGTACAGGCGATAGTAGATTGGGTGGCTGACAGTGCCTCCAGTTCCTTCACCTTGTCTCCCACCCCTGCTG
>CAKOES020000647.1:0-21338 GCA_933207985.1 Pelobates cultripes
AAAGACCAATTTAGGTCTTTCAGCCTTTTAGTAGATAACTCCCCGATACCGTGGGAATTAGGGAGTTATCTACTAAACGGCTGCAAGATGCAGCTACAGCAATGAATAGGATCAGAGTTTCATTCATTAGAATGAAATTCCGATCCGAATAAAGTGCCGAATTGCGTTCTAAAAGAAACGAACAGACTGTTCTCATTCAGTTAGAACGCAATTCGGCAGTTTAGTGTAAAGTGACAGGAAGCATTGTGGGAACACTGAGGAAAGCTAGGGATCATGGGAAAATTGCTCTGACCAACGGAAATGAAGCACACTTTGCTCCTCCGCTGGTCAGAGCTGGTCAAGCGGAGGAATCCTCCATAAGGCAAAGAGTCCCTACTTTGTCTTATGATTTTAAAGAAAACTAAAGAAGACAGGAAGAAAAGAATAACAGATCCTGAGAGAGGGGGAGAAGAGGAAGAGATTGAGGAAAGGTAAGTTCGGCATGACAGTGCCGCTTTAAGTAATTAAATAAATGTAACCCTTAATTTCCACCTGTGTGGGATTTGTATTGCCAATATAAACCCACTACTGACTCACAGAGCTTGCAAGTGTATATGTTGAAGGGACACATTTGAGACGCAGCCATTCCATTTTTTTTTTACTTTGAAGTTTTACGCTGTGTCCATGTTCCAATTTGGTGTAGTTTAGACGGTTTTTTATTGAAACTTCCCCACAAACACATACTATTTATTAAAGAATACACCCTGGGGTAATTCAAAAGGCATATTTTGAACCTTAGCGTGGGATCATTTTTTCTCTAGTTTGTTCCAGGTGTTGTGGTAATGAGCGTTTTTCAATGTATTTGTTTACTTTTTGAAACTTTTTTACTTTTAAAAACTAGTTTTTAAACCTTTATTTTGCTTATTAATTTTTTTTAAACTTTCCTAAACTTTCTTAAAACTTTTTTTACAGATTTAACATTTTTCTTAGCTTTTTTTTTTTTTTTACCGTTAACCCCTAACTAGCAGTAAGCAGCACTAACAGTAAATTTCACATTTTCCCATAACTCCCACCCACCCCAGCTAGCAAAATATATATTTATAAAATTTTTAATTAATTAATTAAATAAATTGAACCCCTGAGGGTTAAAAAATAAATAAAAGTTAATCCTCAGGGGTTAAAAAAAAATTAGATCACTGTATAATACTGTAACCTGTATTTTGATCACTGTAGGCAGTGATCGACTGGCAGGGAAGGGGTTAATTTTTATTTGGACTGGGTAAAGGGGGGTGTTTTTTTATTTGTTACATAAACGTTATTAAAAGGGGTTTTTTTAGCTTAATTTTTAACTTTTTAACTTTTTTAAATTTTTTACTTTTTTTAACGTTAACCCCTAGTTAGCATAACATCAAATCCCCCAATTCCCCACTAACTTCCACCCACACCAGCTAGCTAAATATATAATTTTTAAATATTTAAATTAATTAATGAAATAAATTTAACCCTTAATTTCCACCTGTGTGGGATTTGTATTGCCAATATAAACCCACTACTGACTCACAGAGCTTGCTCACTGGAGTTTGCTTGAAAGTAGGCTATTTAAAGTAGTCTCTTTTAAGTAGGAGTTAAAACAACAGGAGTTTGTTGGTGAACTGGTTTACTGTGGTTGGTATTAGTTAATACCAAGTGGAAAAAAAGCAGGTTTAAATTTTTGTATTTTTTTTGTATTTTGTGGTTTTTTTTTTACCTTTACCCTTTTTAAAAGAAATTATTTCTCCTTACTGTTTTGATTTATTTTAATATTTTGTAACTTTTTTTTCCCCTTTTCATATATATTTATATATATATATATATATATATATATCTTTTTTTTTCTCTTTGCTAGATATATTTAAACTTTGTCCCTTTTATTTCTTCTATATTTTCCCCTTGCTGGTGTTATTTAAAACATTTTCCCTCCCCTTTTTTTTATTTTTTACCTTCTCTTGTTGTTTTTATTCCCCTCCTTGTGGGTGCTGCTGCTGAGCTAATTAGGGGGAGTGCCCCTTAATTTCCACCTGTGTGGGATTTGTATTGCCAATATAAACCCACTACTGACTCACAGAGCTTGCTTGAAAGTAGGCTATTTAAAGTAATCTCTTTTAAGTAGGAGTTAAAACAACAGGAGTTTGTTGGTGGACTGTGGTTGGTATTAGTTAATACCAAGTGGGAAAAAAAAGCAGGTTTAAATTTTTGTATTTTTTTGTATTTTGTGTTTTTTTTTTTACTTTTACCCTTTTTAAAAAAAATATTTCTCCTTACTGTTTTGATTTATTTTAATATTTTGTAACTTTTTTCCCCTTTTCATATATATATATTTTTTCTCTTTGGATATATTTAAACTTTGTTCCTTTTTTTTTTTTCTTCTATATTTTCACCTTGCTGGTATTATTTAAAACATTTTCCCTCCCTTTTTTTTTTTTTTTATTTTTTTCCCCCTCTCTTGTTGTTTCTATTCCCCTCCTTGTGGGTGCTGCTGCTGCTGAGCTAATTAGGGGGAGTGCCCCTTAATTTCCACCTGTGTGGGATTTGTATTGCCAATATAAACCCACTACTGACTCACAGAGCTTGCTCACTGGAGTTTGCTTGAAAGTAGGCTATTTCAAGTAGTCTCTTTTAAGTAGGAGTTAAAACAACAGGAGTTGAAACTACAAGGGAGTTTAAACCAAGAGGGTTAACATTTTTTTTTTTTTTTTTCTCACTTGTGTTTTTTGTTACTGGGGATGAGTGCTAGCAAGATTGCAAATTTAACTCAGTGCACATCATGCCGCATGTATGCATGCCTGGATGATTCTGTCCAGGGTCCATACCTCTGTGGTGGGTGTGAGCGAGTGGCATTTCTGGAAGCTCAGATTAGAGATCTGGAGAGGCAAATTGTAACACTGAGGGAGATTGACAATCTTGAGAGGAGTCTGCTGCTCACTTAGCAGAGTTTAGTGGGGACAGGTAGTGGAGAGGGAGGAGATAAGACAGATGGGGAACAGGCACGTAGCTGGGTGACAGTGGGGAGAGGAAGCAGGGGGGGAGGGAAGAGAAAAGGTTTAGCTAGTCCTGATCTCATGCAGCCTAACAGATTTGCCCGTTTGAGTGAAGATGTTGGGAGCATCAGCTCAGGAGTAGCTGTACTGCAGGAAGCTGTTCCTGCTAACTGCCGTGGAAACAGCCCCTCTAGTACGGGTGGGGTTGAGAGAGTAAGGAAGGCTAGACAGGTTGTGGTGGTAGGGGACTCTATTATTAAGAGAGTAGATAGGGTAATCTGCCACTCTGATCGACTCAACCGGACAGTTTGCTGTCTCCCGGGTGCTCGGGTCCGGCATGTTGCCGACAGAGTGGAGGGATTATTGGGAGGGGCTGGAGATGACCCAGCTGTCATGGTCCATATTGGTACCAATGACAAAGTCAGAGGAAAATGGAAGGTCCTAAAGAATGAGTTCAGGGAACTAGGAAGTAAGCTTAAGAAAAGGACCTCCAAGGTAATTTTTTCAGAAATATTACCTGTGCCGCGCGCTACAGCAGAAAGGCAGCGGGAGATTAGAGAGGTCAATGCGTGGCTAAAGTCTTGGTGCAGGAAAGAGGGTTTTGGGTTTTTAGAGCACTGGGCCGATTTTGCGCTTGGGTACAACCTGTATAGTCATGATGGATTGCACCTAAACGGAAGAGGGTCTGCTGTGCTGGGGGATAGGATGGCTAGAAGGTTGGAGGAGATTTTAAACTAGTGGTAGGGGGGGAGGGTCAAAGCAATCTAGAAAATGGAGATATGATGGAAAAGAGATGGGCTTTAGCTCAGAACAAAGGGGGTGGAGATGGGGGGAGGGGAAAACTCAGAACAGAGGAGGTATGTAATATTGATAATTCACAAAAAGTACAAAAGACTCATGATAATATTAAATGTATGCTTACTAATGCAAGGAGCCTATATAACAAAATGGGGAACTAGAGGCAATAGCATACACTAAACAATATGATATAATAGGCATAACAGAAACATGGTGGGATGAGACACATGACTGGGCAGTTAATTTAAATGGGTATACGTTATTTAGGAAGGATAGGAAAAACAAGAAGGGTGGTGGGGTATGTTTATATGTCAACCGTGAGTTAAAGTCAAATCTTAGGCATGTGGAGTGTGACGAGGAAAAGGTGGAGGCTTTATGGGTAGATATCTGCTTGGGGAAAACAAAGGGAAATCAATTATTGGTTGGGATATGTTATAAACCACCTAATGTAAATATTAATGAGGAAGAACAGCTGTTAGAGCAAATTGAGAAAGCTGCAAATCGAGGTAACACGTTAATTATTGGAGATTTTAATTATCCAGACATAAATTGGGAAAGAGGGACTAGTACTTCAGCAAGGGGAATCAGGTTTTTGAATGTGTTAAATGACACCTTTATGTCACAACTGGTACAAGCACCAACTAGACAGGATGCTTGTCTGGATCTTGTCATAACAAACAATGTTGATCTTTTAACCAACATTCAAGTAGGGGAGCATTTGGGAAATAGTGATCACAATATGGTAAATTTTGAAATAAACTCAAAAAAGCAAAAGCAGGTGGGGTATACTAAAACATATAATTTTAAAAAAGCCAATTTCAATAAGATTAGGGCAGCTCTACAACATATCGACTGGCATAAACTCCTTAGTGATAAAAACACTGAGGATAAATGGAAACTATTCAAACATATATTAGAAAGGTACATTTCTCAGTATGTACCATTGGGTAATAAATATAAAAGAAACAAATTAAAACCAATGTGGCTTAGTAGAGAAGTAAAACAAGAGATTAAAAATAAGAAAAGGGCATTTAAAGCATTTAAATCAGACAAATCAAAGGCATCCTATTTAAGATATAAGGAAGCCAATAACACTTGCAAAAAGGCAATTAAAGTGGCTAAACTAGAAAATGAGAAATTGATAGCTAAAGAATGCAAAACCAACCCCAAAATTTTTTCAAGTACATCAATTCTAAAAAAACAAAAAATGAAAGTGTAGGTACACTTGAAACAGAGTTGGGTTTATTAGCTAATGAAGACCAGGAAAAAGCAGAAATTTTAAATAACTATTTTTCTTCAGTATATATTAATGAGGATCCTATGGCAAGAGATATGCAAATGTTTGCTGCAAAAAACTTGCAAATAACTTGTGACTGGATAACTCGAGACAAGGTGCTACAGCTATTAAAGAAAATTAATGTAAATAAAGCTCCGGGGCCTGACTGTATTCACCCACGAGTACTTAAGGAGCTAAGTGGGGAAATAAGTGAACCTCTGTATTTAATTTTTCAAGATTCTTTTGTTTCAGGTGTTGTACCGGAGGATTGGAGGAAGGCAGATGTTGTTCCTATATTTAAAAAGGGTTCATAATCCTTGCCTGGAAATTATAGACCTGTGAGCTTAACTTCAGTAACTGGGAAAATATTTGAAGGGCTATTAAGGGATAATATTCAGGAATTCATTGGGAAGAACTTTGTTATTAGCAATAATCAGCATGGTTTTATGAAACATAGGTCATGTCAAACTAACCTAATTGCATTCTACGAAGAAGTAAGTAGAAGTATAGATCAGGGTGTTGCAGTGGATGTGATCTACTTGGACTTTGCCAAGGCATTTGATACGGTTCCTCACAATAGGTTAGTCTTCAAACTAAAAGAAATTGGTCTAGATGAATATTCCTGTTCTTGGGTAGAACATTGGCTTAAGGACAGAGTACAACGAGTTGTCATTAATGGTAAATTTTCAGGCTGGACAAAAGTGGTAAGTGGTGTCCCTCAGGGTTCTGTTTTGGGACCACTTCTATTTAACATATTTATAAATGATCTTGAAATAGGCATTGAAAGCCATGTATCAGTGTTTGCAGATGACACAAAACTTTGTAAAGTAATAAAATGTGAGCAGGATATTGCTTTGTTGCAGAGAGATTTGGATAGATTGGGGGACTGGGCACTAAAATGGCAGATGAAATTTAACATAGAGAAATGCAAAGTTATGCACTTCGGGGTTAAGAATGCACAAGCAACTTACACACTAAATGGTAGTGAATTAGGGATAACCACACACGAGAAGGATTTGGGCATTGTTATAGACAACAAATTAGGCAGCAATATGCAATGTCAATCTGCAGTTGCTAAGGCCAGTAAGATTTTGTCATGTATAAATAGGGGCATAAATTCTCGGGATGAAAATATAATTTTGCCTCTTTATAAATCGCTGGTAAGACCACACCTTGAATATGCTGTGCAATTTTGGGCGCCTGTTCTAAAGAAGGATATCATGGCACTGGAGAGGGTCCAGAGACGAGCTACAAAATTGATAAAAGGAATGGAGCATTTTAGTTATGAAGAAAGGTTACAAAAATTAAATCTGTTTAGTTTGGAAAAACGGCGCCTGAGAGGGGATATGATAACTTTATACAAATATATTCGGGGCCAGTACAAACCTTTATCTGGAAATCTATTCATAAACAGGGTTATACATAGGACACGAGGTCACACATTTAGGCTGGAAGAAAGGAGATTTCATCTAAGGCAAAGAAAAGGTTTTTTTACAGTAAGAACAATAAGGATATGGAATTCTCTGCCTGAAGAGGTGGTTTTGTCAGAGTCCATACAGATGTTTAAACTGAAATTGGATAAATACTTACAAAAACATAACATACAGGGATATAATTTCTAATTAGTGGGGTAATAGCTGATTGATCCAAGGAGACATCTGACTGCTATTTTGGGGTCAAGAAGGAATTTTTTCCTAGTTTGTGGCAAAATTGGAAGTGCTTCAGACCAGGTTTTTTGCCTTCTTTTGGATCAACAGCAACAACATTTCTGAGGAAGGCTGAACTTGATGGACGCAAGTCTCTTTTCAGCTATGTAACTATGTAACTATGTAACTATATATGTCTAGGTCTCAGTGTGTATATGTTTGTCTATGTCTATCAGTATGTGTATGTGTGTGTCAATATGTGCATGCATTTTAGCATCTCACAAACACTTCATACAAATACACTTTAGCATTCAATCCTTAACACTACATACAAACACACCACTGCAATTAAATGTCAACACTGCATACATACACAGCTCTTTATGAAAGCATTATTATATGTAAGCATACCCTTACATTCAAAAACCACCAGTATACACAAAAGCATGCCAGCATTCAAACGTCAACACTTCATAGAAGCACATTTCTACATCCACTCACACATACTACATACAAAAATATGCTTACATGCAAACACACTGACACTGCTCATTGCTAAATACAAATGTGCAAGGATGGGCAAGTGGTAGATCCCCAGCTGGCAATGTATGTTGGGATTTTTACAAGAGATGGGAATCACCCTTTGCTACCCTTGCAATAGGGTGGTCCCAAATTCTTGCTCTATGGCCCATTCTGAAAGAAAGGCATTTTTACTTACATCAGAGGAAAGTTGTTGTTTTTTACAGGAACAACACTCAAATGGCAGATTAAATTTTATTCAGAAAAATGCAAAGTTATGCACTTCAGTGTAAAGAATGCACAAGCAACTTATATACTTAGTGGAAGCGAATTAGGGATAACAATACATGAGGGACTTAGGAATTGTTATAGACAAAAAACTATGCAACAATGTGCAATGTCAATCAGCAGTGGCTAAGTCTAGTAAGGTATTGTCATGCATGAAAAAGGGCATTAATTCTCGGGATGAGAATATAATTTTGCCTCTTCATAAATCACTGGTAAAACCATATCTTGAATATGCTATGCAATTTTGGGCACCTGTTCTAAAGAAGGATATTATGGCACTAGAAAAAGTGCAGAGGCGGACTACAAAATTAATAAAAGGAATGGAACATTTTAGCTATGAAGAAAGGTTAACAAATTTAAACCTCTTTAGTTTAGAAAAACATCACCTCAGAGGGGATATGATAACATTATGCAAATATATCCGGGGCCAATACAAACCATTGTCTGAAAATCTATTCACAAACAGTACTTTACATAGGACAAGAGGTCATGCGTTTAGACTGGAAGAAAGAAGATTTAGTCTAAGGCAAAGGAAAGTTGTTTTTTTTACTGTAAGAAAAATAAGGATATGGAATTCTCTGCCTGAAGAAGCAGTTTTATCAGAGTCTGTACAGATTTGTAAACAGCAACTAGAATCATATTTGCAAAAACACAATATTCAAGGATATAATTTTTAAATGTAAAGTTGACCAAACCCGGACTGTAAAGTTGGGGTTCGTACCAAACATTAAGTTTTTTGGACCCCGGACCCGAACATGGACATATCAGTTTATGTTCGGGTTGGAGTTCGGTGTTCGGCGATTTAATGGCGCGTTTTGAAAAGCTGCAGGGCAGCCAATCAACAAGCGTTTGACTCGTGTGCCCTTAGAAGCCTACTAATGGTATGACTGTGATTGACCAGTGCAGCACGTGAACCAGCCTCTATATATAAGCTGGAGTTGCGTAGCGCCGCACGCACATGAGCTCTTATTAGTGTAGGGAGAGGATGCTGCAGCTGTTAGGGACAGATTAGTGTTGAATCTGCAAACTACAGCGATTATTCAAACTACAGTGATTATTTTTGTGAGTGCTATAATACTAAATTTTTGTACCCTGCCCTGACCCCAGTGCCACAGAGAGTGCAGTGCACTTGCAACTGCATGTGTGCAAGGCACATTACTTTAATCCTGTACTGGTAGCTCAGTGGGCAACATCTAGGTATTTTTAAATACTGCATTTTTTTGGTGCTAAATAGTACATTTGTGGCCTGTGGTGCACTTCATATCTGAGAGTCAAATAGAACAGTCAAATACTGTGCTTACAGCACAGTTTTAAAATTTTAAATTTTTTTGATGCTAAATAGTACATTTGGTATCTGCACTTCATATCTGACAGTCAAATAGAACCGTCAAATATTGTGCTTACATTGCAGTTTTAAAAATTCTAATTCTTTAGGTGCTAAAAAGTTAATTTGGGGCCTGTACTTCATATCTGAGAGTCAAATAGAACCGTCAAATACTGTGGTTACAGCACATTTTTAAAAATTCAAATTGTTTTGGTGCTAAATAGTACATTTGGTGTGTGCACTTCATATCTGAGAGTCAAATGGAACTGTCAAATACTGTGCTTACATAGCAGTTTTAAAATTTCAAATTCTTTAGGTGCTAAAAAATAGATTTGGTGCCTGCACTTCATATCTGAGAGTCAAATAGAACTGTCAAATACTGCTGTGACATAGCAGTTTTAAACATTCAATTTTTTTTGCTGCTAAATAGTACATCTGCGGCCTGCGGTGCACTTCACATCTGAGACTCAAATAGAACCGTCAAATACTGTGCTTACAGCGTATTTTTAAAAATTCTAATTTTTTTGTGCTAAATAGTAAATTTGGGGTGTGCACTTCATATCTGAAAGTCACAAGAACTGTAAAATATTGAGCTTATATTGCAGTTTTAAACATTCAAATTCTTTAGGTGCTAAAAAGTAAATGTGGTGCCTGCACTTCATATCTGAGAGTCAAATACAACTGTCAAATACTGTGCTTACATTGCAGTTTTAAAAATTCTAATTCTTTAGGTGCTAAAAAGTAAATTTGGGGCCTGCACTTTATATCTGAGAGTCAAATAGAACCGTGAAATACTGTGCTTACATTGCAGTTTTAAACATGTGAAATCTTTAGGTGCTAAAAAGTAATATTGGTGCCTGCACTTCATATCTGAGAGTCAAACAGAACCGTCAAATACTGCTGTGACAAAGCAGTTTTAAAAATTCAAATTGTTTTGGTGCTAAATAGTACATATGGTGTGTGCACTTCATATCTAAGAGTCACATAGAACCGTCAAATACTGTGCTTAAAGCGCAGTTTTAAAAATTCTAATTCTTTAGGTGCTAAAAAGTAAATTTGGTGCCTCCACTTCATATCCGAGAGTCAAACAGAACCATCAAATACTGTGCTTACATTGCAGTTTTAAACATTCAAATTCTTTAGGTGCTAAAAAGTACATTTGGTGCCTGCAATTCATATCTGAGAGTGAAATAGAACCGTCAAATACTGCTGTGACATAGCAGTTTTAAAATTCAAATTTGTTATACGTGTTCATACAAACCAAAACAGGCAGTTACCATATAACTACGGGGCTTCTCCATAAGCTAACCCACAAGCTAATACCGCAATGTAACTGCAGCTGAGAACATGAAGAATGGAAAAAACAAAAAAGCCCTCGATGGGAGGCAAGTCTCAGCGGGATACAGGACTGGCGTGTATTGTTTACCTCAATAGCTTTATGTTATCAAGTATGATATTCATGTTGGCTTCTGTGCAAGCCCAAAATATTAATGTATCCTCACTATGCCTATCGAGCGAAAAATAAAGAATGAAAAAAAAAAAAAAATTCAAATTGTTTTGGTGCTAAATAGTACATTTGGTGTGTGCACTTCATATCTGAGAGTCAAATAGAACCGTCAAATACTGTGGTTACATCACACTTTCAAAAATTCTAATTTTTTTCGGTGCTAAAAAGTACATTTGCAGCCTGTAGTGCATTTCTTGCAGTCCAATAAACTAAAAAAAAAAAAAAAAAATCTTGACTATTGGCAGCTACATTGTTGCCTGACATAAAACATCTGTTAGTTTGGTGGGTGAACGCAAAGAATGAGGAGAGCGTCAAATAAGGGACGTGACCCTGCTCGTGGTGCTGCTGGTGTTGGTGGAGCTCCTGTTGCAAGGAGAGGACGTGGTCAATCTGTGCCAGCTACACGCACAAGTGAAACACCTTACTCAGGTGCAAGTACGCGACAGAACCTTCAGCGTTTTATGGTAGGCCCAAATGCTGCTCTACGAATGGTGGGGCCAGAACAAGTACAGGCAATAGTAGATTGGATGGCTGACAGTGCCTCCAGTTCCTTCACATTGTCTCTCACCTGGTCCCCTGCTGAAAGCTCAGGAGTTGGCACCTGCAGCCCATGGCCATCTGTCTTTCACCTCACCCCCTTGCAAATCAGCCAAGCAGTCTGAGCCACCAGTCATGCAGCAGTCTCTTATGCTTTTTGATGACTCTGCTGGCGTGGTTTCCGTGGGCCATCCACCTAGCCCTGCCCCAGAAGTGGAAAAGATTGAGTGCACTGATGCACAACCACTTATGTGTCAGGATGTGGACATGCAAGGACCACCGCAGCATGTCTCTGATGATGACGAAACACAGGTGCCAACTACTGTGGCTTTCTGCAGTGTGCAGACCAGCAAGGAGGGCAGGGTTGAGGAGTGGGTGGAAGATGATGTGGAGGATGGTGAGGTCCTAGACCCCACATGGAATGAAGTTCATGCGAGTGACGTGTGCAATTTGGAGGAAGAGGCGGTGGTCGCACAGAGGCACCTGCACAGCATAAGAGAGAGCAGGGTGCAAAAGCTGAGCGGCTGTCCCCTCAACGGTACGCCTGGGACCGAGCACACCAAAGCCAGCTCCAAGGAATTCCCTGGCATGGCAGTTCTTCAGACAATGCTCTGACGACAAGACACAAGTGGTTTGCATGCTGTGCAATCAGTCTGAAGTGAGGCATAAACGTGCTAAACCTGAGCACAACCTGCATGACCAGGCATCTACATGCAAATCACGAGCTGCAGTGGAGTAAGCACCTCAAAAACCAAGAAAGGTCTCCTCCTGCTTCCTCTTCTGCTGCTGTCTCTGCCTCTTCATCCACCTCTGGAGTCGCAGTGGCACCTACCACCCCGCACCCAGAGGATGTGGCAGCAACACCACCACGTCCGCTACCAACCCCAAGCATCTCCACACTGTCCCATGGAAGCGTTCAGCTGTCCATCTCCCAAACACTGAAGAGAAAGAGGAAGTACGCCCCTACCCACCCACAATCCCTGGCCCTGAATGCCAGCATTTCAAAATTTGTGGCCTTTGAATGGTCATTCCGTCTGGTGGCGATGGACAGTTTTAAAAACCTGATGGCGGTGGCTGTCCCACAGTACGTGGTTCCCAGCCGCCACTACTTTTACAGGTGAGCCATCCCTGCTCTGTACAACCAATTGGTGGACAAAATCCGGTGTGCACTGAGCAATACCATCTGTGGCAAGGTCCACTTAACCACAGATATGTGGACCAGTAAGCATGGGCAGGGATGCTATATCTCCCTAACTGCACACTGGGCAAATGTAGTGGCGGCTGGGCCAGAGGTGGATAGCAGTTTGGTGCCTGTCCTTCCGCCACCGAGGATTGCCTCCTGTTGCCTCCTCCTCCTACTCTGCTTCCTCCTCCTCTACCACCACCTCATCCAGGCAGCGTAACACCTTCACTACCAACTTCAGCACAGCCAGGGGGGAACGACAGCATTCTGTTTTCAAACTCATTTGTTTGGGAGAAAAATCCCACACCGCACATGAGCTGTGGACGGGCATGGAACAACAGACCGATGAGTGGTTGTTGCCACTGAGCCTCAAGCCCGGCCTGGTGGTGTGCGATAATGGGCGAAATCTCGTAGCAGCTCTGGGCCTAGCCGGTTTGATGCACATCCCTTGCCTGGCGCATGTGCTGAATTTGGTTGTGCAGAAATTGCTGAAAAACTACCCAGCTATATCAGAGCTGCTGCAGGAAGTGCGGGCCGTCTGTGCTCGCTTTCAGGGTTCTCACCCTGCTGCTGCTCGCCTGTCTGTGCTGCAGCTTAACTTCGGCCTTCCCGCTCACCGCCTCATATGCGACGTGCCCACAAGGTGGAACTCCACCTTGCATATGCTGGAGAGACTGTGCGAACAGCAGCAGGCGATAGTGGAGTTTCAGATGCAGCACGCACGGGTCAGTCGCTCTGCGGAACAGCACCACTTCACCACCAATGAGTGGTCCTCCATGCGAGACCTGTGTGCCATTTTGCACTGTTTCAAGTACTCAATCAACATGGCCATTGCCGATGACACCGTTCTCAGCCTTACTATCCCGCTTCTATGTCTCCTTGAAAAAACGCTTCAGTCGATGATGGAAGAGGAGGAGGAAGAGGGCTAATTTCCATGGTTATCAGGCCAGTCATTCACAAGTGGCTTGGAGGGTGGGTTCCTGCACCAGTATAGGCCAGGTACACAATTGTCCAGCCAGGGCACAGTTCTGGAGGATGATGAGGATGAGGTGGAGGAACCGTGTTCACAGCAGGGTGGCACCCAACGCAGCTTGTGGACATCACTGGAGCGTGGCTGGAGGGATACGGAGGACACAGAAGATACACCTCCCAAAGAGGACAGCTTGTCTTTGCCTCTGGGCAGCCTGGCACACATGAGCGACTACATGCTGCAGTACCTGCGCAACGACAACCTGCGGGATCCCTGTTAGAAGGACAATGTGCTGTCCTTAATTCCCTCACTGGAGCGTGATCAGAAGATGCGTGATTACAAGCGCACGCCGGTTGACTCGCTGATGAGGGAATTCCCAACTGACACCGGGGGCTCAGTGGAAGCACAAGGCGAAGACAGAGGAGGCGTGCTGAAGGCAGGGTTAGCATGGCTGAAATGTGGAAAAGTTTTGAAAGAACGCCACAACAACCAGCACCACCATCTGATATTGAATGTCTTAGCAGGAGGCAGCATTTCAGCAACATGGTGGAACAGTACTTGTGCACACTCCTACACGTACTGACTAATGGGTCTGCCCCATTCAACGTCTGAGTCTCAAAATTGGGCACATGGCCTGAGCTTGCCCTTTATGCCTTGGAGGGGCTGGCCTGCCCTGCAGCCAGTGTATTGTCTGAACGTGTGTTTAGCATGGCAGGGGGCATTATCACAGACAAGCACAGCCACCTGTCCACAGCCAATGTGGACAAGCTCACGTTTATTAAAATGAACCAGCATGGATCCCACCAGACTTGTCTGTACTTTTTGTAGAATAGACATTTATACCGGCCTCACCCAGCCATTGTTATACTCAAGTGCAAAAAAAAATGAAACAAATAAAAAACAGTGTTGGCTGCCTCCTCCTCCTCCACCGCCGCTTCCACCTACACCACCACAGTCACCGCCTCCTCAACCTATGGGTCACTTAGTATAAACTATGTACACAATAGCAGAGGCTTGTGAAGGCCTTTTCTCCATACATCAGAAGTTGAGCTCAGTTTGAACAATGAAAGAGAATAACCTGCACTCCAACCCTCTCTCAAATAGATAATTTTGGTGATCCTCCTGACAGCCATGCTTAAGATTTTGATTTATGTTCTTCCAAAGCTAAAATCAAAGATTGCATCTAGTGCTATTTTATGGCTCAGCTGTATTTTAAATTTGTATGTATTTTATATTATTTTAAGTGATTTCCCAATCCACATTTGTTAGCAGGGCACTTGTCCTACTCTTACCCCCATTTTACTTCCTTTTGCAGCCCTCTAGCCCTTTCTAGGACTTTTTAGAGGCATTTTAGTGCCCAAAAGTTCGGGCCCCCATTGACTTAAATGGGGTTTGGGTTCGGGGTCAAGTTCAGGTCCGAACTCGATTATTTCGATGAAGTTTGGCCGAACTCGGTGAACCCGAACATCCAGGTGTCTGCTCAACTCTACTTCTTGAATGTGAGGAAGGCTGAACTTGATGGGCACATGTCTCTTTTCAGCCTCTGTAACTATGTATCAATAGTGATGTGGAATTATCTACCTAAAAAGTATGTCTTATCATATTCAATAGATATCTTTTGGAAAGGCTTTGGTGCATTTTTGCAAAAACAGAAAATTCAAGGAAATAATTGATAAGTATATAAACAGGTTGTTGATCCAAGGAGAAATCTGCCATTGTGGAGTCAAGATTAAAAAAATCCCCTATTGTGGCATCATAATTGGCAATGGCTACAATTTTTCTTTTGTTGCTTTTTTGTGTGTTTGTTTTTTTTTTTTTTTGGATCAACAGCATAAAAGAATAGGTTTCAATTTATAAGCAGCACACATTTAATTAGTGGAATTCTGATGCCTGTTCAGACTAGACCCTGGTTCTATTTGAGCTCACACTAAATTATAATTTGGTCCTAATTTTTGTTATTTTTTGTTATTCATTTATACATATTCTTGTCCTCATATATTAGAAGCACTATAACCATCTATACAAATTATCCATTTTAACATATAATTGGCTTCTTTACTAGGATTGACCCAACTATAGTAAATGCCTACCTTTCTACTAAGGATCATCTTTCTGTCCTTAATGACCTTTTAACTAAACTGGAATACTATGAAAAAGACCTGTGGAGATTTTATTTATTATTGAACGTACAAATGGATTCCTCTGCCAATCTTTAGAAACACTGTTGGGATGCTTATAAGAGATGGAGCAACACTTTCTAATCCCTACTTAATGAGAATGACTTTATGTTATTTGGAGGGTTTTTTACCCTGGGGCACAAGAACATTCATTCTATTTCTCTGTACATAGTTCCTATTTAAGAACTGATTTTTTTTTCTGTCTTCTAGTGACATTCTTCCTTGCATTACTAATATAAACTATGACTTGATCGCTTGGTCAGATTACTTTCCTGTAGTATTGAAACTAGGTTCCCCTTCTCCAAAATGTAATAGGTGGCGCTTTTAATAATCATCTTCTCCAGATGGATGATACATGTACTTTCCTGTACTACCTAGAAAACAGCAGGAATATTTTGCTCATAACAAACACTCTGGTGTTAGTTTGACTACTCTGTGGATGGCTCACGAGGATATAATCAATAGCCAGTTTATATTATATGCATCTTCAGAAGCCAAACTTTAATCTCATAAATTGATGGGCTTACAACTATCCTTGATTGTGTCAATCAAACACAAACAGGACCCCTAGGTTACAGTGACAAAAGAACTTGCTAACATTAAATCACAAATTGCCCAATTGCAGTAATTTAAAGCAAAGTATATTACATTTCCTTCTTACACTACTGGTAATAGAGCAGATAAATTGCTGGCCAACAAACTTTAATTCCAACACTACTTCTGGTCAGTATGAGACAAAGAAGTGGCACAGTGGCTCTTGGCCCTTTATGGCCAATTTAATTTAAAGGAGAAGGTCCTCCACTCTGGGATATAGTGGTCACATGGACCCTCTAATTTAATTTGAAAAAGCCCCATTCAATTGCACAGGAGATGAGTGGAGGAGCAACTAAATCTTACACATTGAATTGATTGTCTCCATTTTCATCTTCACATCTATGATAAGACGAATGTCAGGAGTTTCCCTTAATCATTTTTTTTTTTTTTTAAAACCTTCTTCTTTTGTAAACAGTATATAATATAGTGACATGTGTATATATATTGATGGGATTTATTTACTTTGGTTATTTAGGTTTCTAGTCAAGGCAATAATATTGTCATTATATGTCTTATATTTCTAAAGACATATTAACTGTCAGCTATTTATCACATGAAGGTTTCATAGGCTGATTCATTCCACATTTAGATATCTCCCAGTGGACAGCAAATCTTTCATAAAGACTCTCTTGTCCCCTTTGAATTACTCACTGGCACATTTGTGATTTCTCACACAGACTATTAAATACTTACAAATTAGACATTGTTTATGCTTAGTGAAGCTACCCTCATTAGGTAAAGCCAGCACACTCTCCTTGATAGAGTTAGTGATTTTAAAACTAGTCAAGATGGGAGGCCTGATTTTGACTTGTTATAATAAGTCATTAGAATTATCATATCTAGACACAATACAGTAACAGGTGAGTATGTAAAACTATATAAAAAGAACATTTTATATATATAATGGGGCATCAATATTGTGTTGGAAAAATTGCAGGAACACTGGGGCCTTCATATTTGGTATGGATGCCCAGTTATAGCACGAATATTAGAGGTCTTCCAAAAATTATCTAAAATGGGCTCATTTGGAATTTACACCAGAAGATGCTCTATGAGGATTATACCCCTTTATTTTGCCTGTAAAAATGGTTAAACTGATTTCTACAGTATTCTTTAACGTAAAAACACTAATTGTCAGAGTATGAAAGCAAGCTAATAGTTTCTTCTTGTTTTAAATAACCTCTCTTCTAAGAGAGATTACCAAAATGCAAATAGTGGCATTTTCAGCATCAGATTCTCTGGCCCCTTAACCAAAATATTGGTTAAATAAAAACTTTCTTGTTCTGATATACACAAACTCTCTTAACACTAAGGACAGAAGCTGGGGTTATACTTTATTCCATTCCTTTCTTATTCCCATTGTCCTCTTTCTAGTTTGTTTTCTCTTTTTCCACTTTTGTATTAAACTTAAAGGGACACTCCAGGCAGTCCTTTTTACTCACCTCGTTCCAGCGCCGGGAGCCTCGTGAAGCTGCACCCCCTATTTCGTCAAAATGACAAAATTAGCGTGCGTGAGCAGGGAGCAATCAGACGCTTCCATTGGGAAGCTTCATTGCTCCCTTGTGCGCATGCGCTGCTTCACGCACATGCGCACATACTTAATAGGGCGGCATTCATGCCGTCCTATGAAGTCCCGAGCGCACTACCACGAATGTGCGCGGTGTGCACGGCCGCGAGCTGAGCTGATTGACCGCTCAGCTAGCGGTCTTTGCAATCCCCCTCTCCTCTGCTGACAGGCAGGAGAGAGAAGGCGCGCACACAGTGCCTTCTCTCTCCTGCACGTGTCAGACATATTTTAATACGTCTGACGTGTGCATGGCCTTTTTAGGGCCATACATGATAGGAAGTTCCTCTGGTGGCCGTCTGAGTGACGGCCACTGCAGGTATTCCTATCAATCAATTTAAACACTGTATTTTATATGAAAATACAGTGTTTACATTAGATTGCCTGCAGGGAGCTATAGATCTCACCTGAACAACTACATTAAGCTGTAGTTCTCCAGGTGACTATAGTGTCCCTTTAAAGGATTTTGTTTCTTTTTTAATGCCTATAGGACTTGGCAAGCCATGACTTACTATGTTTAACAATGTACCCCTTCAAGGATGATGCCTGCAAATTAGGTGTGACAACTATTACATAATTACATAGGCTAAAAAGCAACGTGTCCATCGAGTTTTGTCTTTCTCACATCTGTTTTTGCTGTTGATTGTTACATTTTGTAACATATTGTGTTGAAACATTTAAAAGACCAACATGATACCAGTCTTTATTTTGTAACTTGGTATTATAATTGTGTGTATTGTAAAACTGTACAATGTATTACGTATTATTTGTCATGCACTGAACATTTCTACTTTTTTGTACTGCTTTGAAAAAGAAATGTATAAAAAATCCAGAAAAGAATTAAAAAATGTGGTGGTTCTGGTTGTTGTAATATTTTCAAATGCCATTCATTGTAGTGTGTCTTGAGGTGTGACTTTTCATTTATAAATATATTGCACTGGATTTTTAAAAGGAAACTAATTTCTCTAGAACCACTAACGCTTAATGTGGTTCTAGTGTCTATGCCAGTTCCTTGCATGTTCAGCAATGTAAAAAATGCCTTTTCACAGTAACACCAAGATTCATGATCTCAGTCATAAAGACCAGCTAAAATGAGGCCAGCACAGTGATGGAGAAATAGTAAGTTTGAAAAATGTTTAACTCCACTCTGGGGGAGGCTGGGGAGCTAAACTGCTACTCCAGCACTTAAGTGTTAGGAATAAAAGCATGTAGCATCAGTTTAACTAAAAAAGACTCAGGTTATGAACCATCAAAGCTCAAAAATACAAATTTTCCAAACAAATTTCCCCAATTTACACTTGCATTTATTAACAATCTAATTTTTAGAACTCAGAATTAACAGATCAAAAACCGTCAGTAGGCTGGGCAATATTGTAGCCATATTTGCACTGTTGCATACTAATAGGCACCTTTGTCCTGCTTTATTAGCATGTCCAAGTGTTTCCACCAATTTTTGTCCCACGGATGACAAACCACCTATGACATGAACAGAAGTTGGACAACTTGAGCAAATTTTAAATTTTAAGTAACGTCTAGAACAGTCAAAACTGAAAGATGATAAATAGTATGATTTCACTTTAAACATCCAAATGTAAATATTATTATAAACCCACAATATTAGAACAAAATAAAAATAACATATTAAAAGAAGAATTTCATTTCAATTCATGTGATAAATAGCTGACAGTTAATATGTCTTTAGAAATATAAGACATATAATGACAATATTATTGCCTTGACTAGAAACCTAAATAACCAAAGTAAATAAATCCCATCAATATATATACATGTCACTATATTATATACTGTTTACAAAAGAAGAAGGTTTTAAAAAAAAAAAAAAAAATGATTAAGGGAAACTCCTGACATTCGTCTTATCATAGATGTGAAGATGAAAATGGAGACAATCAATTCAATGTGTAAGATTTAGTTGCTCCTCCACCCATCTCCTGTGCAATTGAATGGGGCTTTTTCAAATTAAATTAGAGGGTCCATGTGACCACTATATCCCAGAGTGGAGGACCTTCTCCTTTAAATTAAATTGTTTTGGAATTAAAACAAAAGGATACTGTAGGGTCAATATCCTACAGTAATAATGTGTAAATATCATTATAATAGCTTTATAATATGTAAATATGTTTATAATAGCTTTAGTGAACATGTATCTGAGCATCATGCAACGCATCATACTACCTCTAATTACAAGTTACCCTACTGCAGGCAAAAGGTATGCTAACAGAAGAGTGGCTCCAAATATAAAAATGATGACGTGTGTATATGTGTGTATATATGTGTGCTAGTGTGTGTGTGCATTATAATGTGTGTATCTGTGTGTGCATGTCCAGTGTACGTGCCAGTTTGTGGTTCTATGTGCCATGGTGTGTGTATGTGTCACTGTGTGTATATTAGTTTGTTAAAGAAAAAGGTGTGGTAAACCTCTCCAAAGGAGGAAGGCGTAAAAATAAATCTATATGCATACACAAAAAAAAAAAAAAATAGTATAGAAAAAGATAATAGTGCAATATATCAACCAAGTTTTAAAACTTTGTAAACCTCAATTAAAGATTAACTTACATGATTTTGAGCTACCGAGAGCTCTGCTGTTTAGTGCGTGGCTGGTATAATCCCCTTTTTAGGATGTATGAGAGAGAGAAGAAACAAAGGAAGAAAAAACAATGGCACAGTATAATGTAAGTACTATGAGATATAAAAGCAAGTAGATATCCTACTTACAATTTCCAGAGCGATGATTTGCTCTGGTGATGTACGCTAATGGTGGTGAAATCCCCAACTCGGATGTGAAGGAATCAAATGCAGTAGAACAGCAGCCAGATAAGGTAAAATAATAAAATAAAGGTATATTTTAACAATTAACTTTATTGTTTTTAAAATATATAGTAAATGAAAGAAAATGCAGATAAAAGGGTAAAGTGCTCCAGTCCACTCCACTTAACGCCTTAAAGCACTCACTGAGGTGTGGAGAAGACAACAGCTGGAAAAACGGGGTCGGTATCCCGGCTGTTTAAGGACTATGCTGACCGTGTGTCTTACTCCAGCGAATCAAATATGGCGCCGACTGGTGGAACTACAGACTCGAACCCACTGAGCCCAACAGCATCCGTGTTATCCACACACTCCCTGGACATGGATGTTAAAGAACTATTGAGGAACCTGCCATCCAGAACCGATCTGGCAACAATGTTAGGGAAACTGGAAACCACGTTCCAGCACAAGATGGAAGGCCTCAGCTCTGAGATCCGACAGGTAGGGCGCAGAGTACAGGACCTGGAGGATGAAAGGGGATCCTTTCAAGCCCAAATACAGGCGCTGTCCTCCAAACGCATGTAAAATGTCATGTGAATTGGCCCCCAGAGCTCACGTTGATATACCACCCACAAATCCCAGTTACAAGCTGATACATCCCTTACTAGGGAACCACTGGAAGACATCTAGTCTTCAAACCACCATCAGGGCTGCAAAAGCTGAATTTCTCTAATACATAGATTACATGCCCCACTAAATGGTGTCATTTACCAAAATCCACAGCCCACTGTAGACTCAGGAATATATCAGGGGCAGACACCAGCACCTATAGTTACTTTAGTGTAAAAGACTCCGGTTATTACGCTGTTTCGTCTAATGGTTCAAGCACAAAATCATACTATTGTAAATAGTTATTAGACTGTTACTGAGGTTATATACTGTATTCCTGTTTACCTTCCAACTTACTTACTGTTAATTGTACCAGAACAATTTCATTGTGAATTGTGTATACCTCCAAAAATTGCATATTGTGTATAGCAACTTATTGGATTCACCAGGACTGAATAGCGACAGAAAGAATCACCTTACACCCCCAATTTTCCTCCCCTCTCCCACATGGCAACAATATCTCTCTTCTCACATAATGTCAGGGGCTTAAACACCCCTGAAAATGACACATTGCTCTGGCAGATTAC
>CAKOES020000648.1:0-21304 GCA_933207985.1 Pelobates cultripes
ATGAGACATCATCCCAGAAACAGAACCATAATGCTTTCTTAGTTGCTATAGATAAAGCCATTTGATCCAGAGAATATCCTAGTTACATCTAGGGAAGTTTCTGTGAAGAAATCAGTTGTAACCTGAAGACTTCAGACTGCATCTTCAATCTTGGCTTTTAATATCTCTTTCCATAGTAGCCTTTAGATCTTTAATCACATATTTCATGTTTGTAGAAACAGCAGTGGAAATCACAGCTGGCTAGCCTCCTGCAATGGTAGGCGCAAAATTTTGGACAGGTCTGCGTCCACCTATGATCCATAAGTGTGCAACTTAGGTGGTGTAGTTCTGGGGTTGGAAATAACTTCCTCCACAGGTTAAAGCCTGGCCTCTTTTCTTACCCCTAAGGCCTCTGGAACTTACTTTGTAAGCCCTGCCCGCATGTCATGTGGCTGCACAGTGATAGGTCACGCTGAAGCGACAACCTTCTGGAGGAAGTCAGTACATAACCGATTCCATCCACTGTTTTCTCCTCATAACCAGATCCTGGTGAAAAATCAGACACCTGACAAATAACTAAATATTACCTGTGGTAAAGTATTAAGAAAAAATGTGCACTGTTAAATTATATAAGAAACCAGCGAAACAGCTTTAAAACAGGCTGAAGACAGCACTTATCCATGTCTGGAGACCCTGCAAATACTTACCCCAATAAGTGTATGTTTACTGTAAGTTTCCCTTTATTTTAGGCACTTTCTGGCAATTGCCCTTATCCAAGATGGCTGCCACAACTTGTATTCCCACAAGTCATCTGTATTAGGCCCAATAAGGCACAAACTGCACACATGTGGGCCTATTCCGAGTGTGTTTGCTGTTTAGAGACCAGGAAGAGGACTCTGTCTGAAGCCTACATGGCCCCTAAACACCCAGGAAACCAGGAATAAATCACTGGGACCGAGGGGGAAGCAAAATAGATAAAAAAGTGCCTGCAAGGAAGTTTAAAAGGCAACCACGTGCAAAAAGGTCAAAGTTTAAAGGCACCACAGTCTAAAGGCCTCAAGGTATAAAAGGTAAAACAGTTTTCAAATCTAACACAGTTTCCAAAATGTAACAGTTTTTAAAATATATCAGTCTTCAAATGCACTGCAGTTTTCCAATGCACTGCGGTTTCCAATGACTTGCGGTATTACATGCAACAGAATTAAATGCCAATTTAAATGAAACAGTTTTAAATGCCACACAGCTTAAATGCCACACAGCTTAAATGCTTCCTAGCAAAAGCACAACCGCATAATGTACCACAATCTTAAAAATAAGGTACAGCTGTATAATGCACTAGTTTAACCCCTTAAGGACACATGACATGTGTAACATGTCATGATTCCCTTTTATTCCAGAAGTTTGGTCCTTAAGGGGTTAAAGATATCAAAGCTTAAATGCATCACAGCATAAAAGCACAACTGCATAATGTACTACAGTAAAACAGCAAATAAAGTAATGAAGATAAAACAACATACATGTCCGAAAGTAAAGGGAGCAAATTGCTCACGTCCTAAGGGCTGTAGGACAGGAAAAAGACTGAGGACCTTAGGGATGGAGCCTCCTTTTAAAACCTTGGTGGTTTTCCTGTCCTATCGGCTGTAGGGGAGGAGCTAACCCATGTGTATATGCTGCCATGATTAGCCAGGAAATATTAATATCAAAATACAGTTAGATTAAAATTACATATATATACACACACATATATATATGTATAGAGTTTTTTTTAATTATTTTTATAAATTTAACATTTTTTATTTTTCATTATTTTGTATAATATATATATATATATATATATATATATAGTTATATATATTATATATACACACATATGTGTGTAATTTTACTCTAAATTTATTTTTATATTACTATATGCATATATTAATAAAAAAAAATACAATTAATATGACATTATATATGTACACACACACACATATATATATAAATATATATATATATATATATATATATATATATATATATATATATATATATATATATATATATATATATATATATATATATATATAAAGTCATGATGCTTGCACTCCAGAAATAAGGTTTCAGTGACCGGTGCTGGTCAGGCATAGAATATAGAAAAACTGGAAATGACCGCACTCTAAGGACATTGTAAGGGTTATAATAAAATATAACTTAATTTATATCATTAAAAAATTATCAACGTTTCAGCCCCAGTACATGGGCTTTCATCGGGATGGAGAAGACCAATCGCCGGTCTTGAGTAAGTGAATGGGAGGGGATTAATATTAGGGAGGGGGCTAGTATTTGGGGGTTGGGGGTGTAAATACTTTTTTTTTACATTTATTTTAGTCTTCACTGAGTGGCTCGACCCCTCGAGTCACTCAGCATACAGGCAGAACATTGAAAGCCTGTCTGATGGCAGGCATCGCTTCAATACCCTTAGAGCAGCTGGAAGCGATCATGATCACTTCCAGCGCTCGTATTGGCTGCGGACGTACAGGGTACACCAGCGGTCGTTAAGGACCGTTTTTTGTCTGACGTACCCTGTACATCCACAGTCACTAAGGGGTTAAATACAGAGAAGAAAGTAAAAGATTTTGCACCATTGATAAAGCCCTGAGTGGTGAAACGCATTTGAAGCAAAGTCTTTTAACAGCACATTTGGAACTTTAAAGGGACACTATAGTCACCAGAACAACTACAGCTTATTGCATTTGTTCTAGTGAGTATAATCATTCCATCCAAGCTTTTTGCAGCAAACACTGTCTTTTCAGAGAAAATGCAATGTTACATTAGAGCCTAGTGATAACTCCACTGGCCACTTCTCATATGGCTACTAGAGGTGCTTTCTGGGGCAGTGCTGCACTGTCAGTGTCTCCTCCCTCTATGATGATGACACACTGAAATTTCAGTTCAGAGATGCTGATTGGCCAGGGCTGTGTTTGACTGGTGCTGGCTCTGCCCTGATCTGCCTCCTTAATAGTCTCAGCCAATCCTATGGGAAAGCATTGTGATTTGATCAGGCTATCACTTCTGATAATGTCAGCCAAGCAGGCAAATCAGAGGCAGAGCCAGCAGCTGCAGACTTGAACAAAAGTAAGATTTTACAATATTTAGAGTGGCAAGGGGGAGTGGAGTGGTAAGGGGGGTTCGATTGTGGTTTTAACACTATAGGGTCAGAAATACAGGTTTGGGTTCCTGACCCTATAGTGTTCCTTTAACCCAAATAAAGGATCAATGACCTGACTTTATTAACCAAGAACAACTCCTAGCACCCAGAGACTCACGAGATGCCGGATAGACGGAAATTGCCATTGAAGCTCCTTGAGGGACTATTATGCTGGTAAAATCTTAAATTGTGAAAGTCTAACTTGCTTTTTATTATATATGCAGTCATTTTTTTTACTAGTTTTAAACAATATTATCATATGAGTTCTCTCCTCTATGAAACTATACAAGGAGAACACTTGAAGTACTCACCCAATACTGGGACTTTGTGTCAGGGGTCTCCCCTCCTCCTACCTGTCGGCGAGCGGCGTCTCCTCTCCGCTGCTCGCCGCTCGCGTCCTCCACGCCTCCCAGCGGCAGCATGTATAACGCTGCACGCTGGGAGGTCGCAAATTTATGCAAATGCCGGGGTCACTCACGTACCACAGTCACAGTGGGAGGTGTAGATATATCCCACGTGTGATTGTTAATTCTGATTGGAAGTTATCCAATCAGAATTAAGCAAAGGGTATTTATACTTACCTTTTCTGTCTCTCAGTGCCCTGTTGTGGTCTTGTGATACCTGTATTGCAGTTTGCTCGTGTTTCTCTCTGGTTACCGATTATTTGGCTTGTTATTACGATTTTTCTGTATTCTCCACTTCTTTGACCTCGGCTTCTTTCTCGTTCTCCCGTTTTCTGGCTCCCTTTACTTGGCTTGTCTCCTGACTATTCTTAGTGTGCTTAGCCCGGCCACTCTAAGGACCGGTATAGCATCTTTCCTCTCTGTGTCCTGTTAGCGTGTTAGGTTCCAGAATCGTGACACTTTGTAAGCGCAAAACATCACAGTCTCAGGACATACTTGAAAACAAGAGAAATCTCAATGTATCTTTCCTGGTAAAATATTTTATAAATAAATAATATATATATATATATATATATATATATATATATATATATATATATATATATATATATATACATACACACACACACACACACACACACACACACACATATATATATATATATATACACACACATACATATATACACATATATATTTATTTATTTTATTCGGCTTTAGAGGTTCTATTTATTGCATTTAAAATGTAACACATGACGTACTGAAAAGCAACAAAGCAGGTAGTTAAATATTTTAGAAATCAGTTGAAAAAGCTGAAAGTGTAGGAAAAGAACACTCCAGGTATTTCTTTTTATTTGTAGAAAAAGTCCATGCTTGAATGAGACCATGGGCTTAAATGCAACCATAGGCGCAGCGTATTGTATAAGGGTGTGCACCCTAAAGCAGAAACACACACGCCGTGTATATATATACACACACATATATATACACATAAACACACACACACTGCTGTGTGTGTGAGGGTGCTGTGTGTAGGTGCTGTGTGTGTGTGTAGGTGCTGTGTGTGAAGGCGCTGTGTGTGAAGGCGCTGTGTGTGTAGGCACTGTGTGTGAAGGCGCTGTGTGTGTAAGGGTGCTGTTAGTGTGTGTGTGTGTGTGTGTATGTGTAAGGGTGCTGTGTGTGTAAGGGTGCTGTTAATGTGTACTTTGTGTGTGTGGGTGAGGGTGCTGTGTGTGTAAGGGTGCTGTTAATGTGTGCTGTGTGCGTGTGTGTATGTGTAAGGGTGCTGTTAGTGTGTGCGAGGGTGCTGTGTGTAAGGGTGCTGTTAGGGTGTGCGTGTGTGTAAGGGTGCTGTTAGGGTGTGCTGTGTGTGTGTGTGTGTATGTGTGAGGGTGCTGTGTGTGTAAGGTGTTGTTAGTGTGGGTGCTGTTAGTGTGTGTGTGTGTGTAAGGGTGCTGTTAGGGTGTGCTGTGTGTGTGTGTGTGTATGTGTGAGGGTGCTGTGTGTGTAACGGTGTTGTTAGTGTGAGGGTGCTGTTAGTGTGTGTGTGTGTAAGGGTGTTGTTAGTGTGTGCTGTGTGTGTGTAAGGGTGCGGTGTGTGTGAGGGTGCTGTTAGTGTGTGTGTGTGTGTGTGTAAGGGTGTTGTTAGTGTGTGCTGTGTGTGTGTAAGGGTGCTGTGTGTGTGAGGGTGCTGTGTGTAAGGGTGCTGTTAGTGTGTGCTGTGTGTATGTGTGAGGCTGCTGTGTAAGGGTGTTGTTAGTGTGAGGGTGCTGTTAGTGTGTGTGTGCGCTGTGTGTGTAAGGGTGATGTATGTTTGTGTGCTGTATGTTTGTGTGTAATGTGTGGGGGCCTTTTAGTTAATATCCCCCCTCCCTTCTTACCTTATGTAGGGAGAGGGGACCGTGCTCCTGCCTTCCCTGGTGGTCCAGTGGAGAGTGAACTCTAGCCCCCTGTGGGGCTAGAGTTCACTCTCGCGAGATCTGGGTGTGAATGTAGTGGTGTATTTTTGTGAAGGCTGCGTAGTGAGTATATGTTTGTGAAAACAGTTGGGTATTTTGTATGTTGCATTTTTGATTTAATTTCCCTCACATTGCGTATCTATCTCCCCATTTCCGCACATCTTATGTGTCTTCACTATCTTCCCCTCCAAGTGTCTACAGTCATCTCTACTCCTACCCTTAGATAGCATGGGTACCATCCTGAAAGATAGTTGTATGGACTCTCCATTGAGGATCCGTTTGGAAAATTCTGTGCATTATGTGTGACGGGGCAAGAACATGGTGTAACATTATAAACACCTCTCTTTCGACAAACTGTATACTGGATAAACAATGGAGAGCTGTGTCAGAATAAAGATACTTACCACTCAAGACTTGCTCTAGATGCCCTACCAAACTCGCTCAGAAAAGCACTCAGCCACATATGCATAAAAAGGAAAAATAATTGGTGAGCCCACATGGAAATCTCTTGGTTTCCAAATTGGTAAATTAGTCTAGAACTTGTGTGTACCCCTCTCTTCAACAACGCCATAGATTACTGCCCAAGAGAGATGCCAACTGAAAATTTTCTTGTAAAAAAAAAATAAATTGTTGTGCTTCTGCTCTGTAACTTCATCTGGATTGAAAAATTGTTGGAATTACGGTGTGCCAAACTTTAGTATCAGAATCCAGAAGATGTACAGATAATATGGATACGTCTAGTCTGGTAGAGGTCTTTGGTAAAGTAGGGATACAACTGAAGAGAGTAAATTAAAGTTGTAATATATTTTATTTTCTTAGGCTTACACTAGTGAACTTATTATTTGGTCACACTTTGTTTTCCTAGTAAGTAACAAAGTTTAAGCCTGGGGGGTTTGCGTAATATTAAAATGCTATTATCATAATAAAAATTAATTGCTATTTTTGTTAATATTATAATAAAGATATTAATATCTTCTAAGAGCGTGTTTTGTTAAAATATTTTTAATAATCTCCAAATGAAGCTAATTATGCATTGCTGTTCATCTTCCCTTCAGAAATATCAAACTGAAATATATTTGTCCTGACTTACCGACCATCCTAATCTATAAATTACCGTCCCTTGTAAATGTCAGTCTTTTATTTCTCACTTATGATATAACGTACCATAAAACAGCCAGCCAACAGCAAGAAAGGACAAAGTCCGGAGTCCCTGAAAGACCAGCAATATGAAAGGGGCCAGCAGTGCTGTAATGAATGTGATGTGCCTGAAAGTTTTGGGTGGTCTCCTGGTTAGCTTTCAATTGCCCGTGTTAATAGAGTGCATGCTTTGGCCTATTGACAGACATGGGTCTACTGACACAAAGGTCAGAAATACAAAGAGGTCAAAAGTGGACAATACAGTCGGCAATCCCTTCCTAGATAGTCAGCAGACTGCTGGCTGCATTTATTAGAGCTCCAGTAAAGGTTTACTTATGGGTTGTGTTTACAAATGTTCTTTAAGTCACTATTTAAATTATACTAAATAAATCCAAGGGGAACAAGTGTTTATAGTGTATATTTGTATGTATACAAAATAAACCATATTTTATTAAGGTCTAATTAGGCTAATAAATTGCAGTATATCTAGTTTTATCACGAAGTTCATGTTGTTGCACAGTTGTGGTGGGTTGGTCATGCAAAGGTCACATTGGAAGCTGCAGATCCTGGGGATAAGCAGCAAATCAGGTAACTATAAAAAGTGGGTATTTGGTATTTATGCATACTTATGTGTTAATTTTATATAATACATTAAACATGTGTATGAGGAGTTCAACTACAACTAGGAGTATTCCCCGTTTAAACTGTGTACTTTCAGAATTATACACAACTGTGTAGATAACAAGATTTCTGTCCAGGAAAGCCAACACAATTGTAAATAAAAAAAAAAAAAATTATAGCTTATCCCTGATCTCTCAATATTTCAGCCATTGTCTGAGATATTTGCAGAGAGGCAGAAATGCATTTTTCACCACATACAGTAGGTATGACAAAAATAGACAAAATGCTCACATAGCCTGCTTTTGGAAATTTGCAAGGAATATTTCTAAAAATTCCCCCCAGGATTTTAAAAATATTACCTAATGCCTGCAACAAAACAAAAACCATTATCCCTGACTGCAATAAATGCAGACATAACGTTTGACCTACAAATATTACTGTACAGTGGGAGAGAAGGGAGTGGCTGACATTTAAAGTTCCTCTGCCGAGATGCAGTGGGACAGAATGGAGCAATGACGTAAAAAAAAAAATCTGTTTCTCTACAAACAGCAATGGAGCAAATTTTAATTGGGCTAAATGGGGCAAATTTAACATGAATATAAGTATTGAGTTAATGTCTGACTATTTTTTAAAGCATTCCCCTTTAAAGAAATAATCTTAGTTTTAGGTAAAACTTTTACCTTATTTAAAGAACGGAATGGCATATTTACATTTATTTTTCCAACCATAAAAAAAATGTGCATGTTTTTTTCCCCTAACAGTAAGTGAAAAACTAGATGCCAAGCAACATTACTTATCATTGATGTCAGGGTGTACCTATGAATATCTATGCCTTTCTTTCCCCCGAGGTTTGAGGTAAAACTGCTGAAATATTAATAATAGTGAGAAAAAGTCTATACATAATAACACTGCATGCAGTGACTTTGGGAAGTGTGGGCGTAAATACAAATTGAGCAAATGTTTCCCTTTGAGGAGTTAATAGACTTTGCATAGGTTTCATTTCAATGCAGACAGCTTTGGGTTGTGCGATTTTACTTGGAGTGCTATTACATCTCCCACTGTACTGCCTGCTGATTTTTGTTTTGTTAAAGCATTTTTGGAAATTCTTAACGATATTTTAAATTGGCTCCGACAGCGAGAATACTAAACGCCCATGAAGATGTTAACATATGTATTTTCTTTATTTCCTTTCAAATGTAACCATTTCCGTTCAAGAAAAGTGAACCACACATTAACCCTCTATTACATTTTTTGAAACTACTCTCCGAAAAATGTAACAGAACGAGATACTGAAATATATGCTGGCTTTATTATTTTATATTTATCATTTTATTTTATATATTAATTTCAGGAAATATAACTGCTAATGGTTAGATAATTGTTTAAGTCTGAACCAGACAAAAAAAAAAAATATCTACTTCATTTTCAAACAGAAAGAATTGGTATGCTTCAATTTTTCTTAGGAAAACACAAAGGTTTCTCTTCATTTTCCCAAAACATTGACACCAGTATCTGGTATCCACCATACCTTTTTTTCTAAATGTAATAGAACAGAAACTTCACTTGTGATTGATGAGAATGGCACGGACAAAATTTTGCTACTCTTCACCTAATATTTCAAGGCACAGCTTTTGGAGTCAAACACAAACACTTTCTGTAGCTTTGGATACGATTTCTACACTTTTCAGCTGGGATAATGGCACACTCTTTTTGAGCAAACAGTTTCACTTCTTTCCCAACTGCGAATTCCAGCTCTTGCCACAGATGTTCGATGATGTTGAGACATGAACTCATAGGTCACTTCGAAATGGTCCAAAGCATTCTTCTCATCCATTCTTGGTTGGTTTTTTAGATATGTTTCGGGTCTTTATCCTGCTGGTTGACCCATGGCCTGCAACGGAGACCCAGTTTTCTAATGGTGTGCATTATGTTTTGCTCCAGAATGCCTTGATAGTCTTCTGATTTAATTGTGCCGTGCACAGATTCTAGGCACCCAGTGTGAGTGATAGCAAACCAACCCCTGAAGATCATGCTTGTCAACAAACATTTTGGCAAACTCTAGTAGGAGTTAGGGTGAACAGTGCATTACAGCATCTGATGAAAATGCAAGGGTACTAATAAGGGTACCAATACTTTAGTTTACATCTCAAGGGAGGCAAAGCCTCAGCCTTCGGCACTCCACCTCACCCTTATTAATCTAGACTATGCTAGCATGCCCAATACCCCATTAGCTTGACACCAATCTTCAAGTTGATGCTGTCCATGCAATTTCCATTTACATCCACAGATGCACTGAAATCCGGGAGCATCAAAACTTTGTTAAGATTTCTTACAGATGGCTTGTCTTGGTAAAATACATACTGTAGATAACTTCTGGTCGATGCAAACATTTCAGCCCTTTCTTTCCTAAATATCACAAAATAAACTCAAGACATTTTGTTTTCAATATTAGGACAAAAGCAATATTTTGATTGAGCAAAGAATATCTTCCTTGCTCTAATGTGATTACATTGCACATCTTGATATCATTAACTTTCTGAATGCAAGTGCAATCACAGACAGAAAAAGTAATGGGATCTAATGAGAGTTAATTGTATCACAGAGGATCAGGGACAGAGCCTATCCCCAGCATCAATTACATTAATTGAAGTAGAAACAAGGATGTCTTTAATACATTGCTGATAAAAACACAATTAAATTTAATTAAATAAATAGTGAGAAGACAACAATTGTGTTGTTAATTCTAAAGTTTGTCTAAAATAATTACCTAATTATTGAGATCATTGATTACTCTGAATTAAATCATTTCATGTACTTTTAGAAGAATCTTATTAAATAATGAATGACGATGAATTACTTTTATCCCATATCCGTATTTAGTGGACCCAGGTGGACAGGAATAGTTTGAGGATTTAATGATTTTTGTTGTATCCTATGACCACAAATAGGACCAGTTGGTAACGAACAGGCAGCCTCGAAATCATACAGCCTCTAATGGGGCAAATCCCAATATTTTACAGGACACGTGAATCCTGCAGGCTGTTAGATGGTGTTTGCAAGTGCTGCAAATGAGAATGTGCAAGTTATATGATTTGCTTATTGTCAGGATTACAGAATGATCCAGCACGTAGAATTGTGTAACACAGTGGACTGATAGGTAACGTGTACCGGACCTTAGAATGGCTGGACTAACGTACCAAAGAATAGTCAGGAATAGCCGAGGTCAAGGGAAACAGAAAGAGACAACGATAAGGAAAAGCCAGGAGTCAGTGATGCCAGAAAACAGGAAAGTAAAAAACAATGCCAAAGTCAAATAACCAGAATCAATAATGCGCTCTCAGAGAACCACAAGGGAAACCACGACAGGGCACTGAGCAGGAATGAGAACTGGCCTAAATACCCCTCCTCTAGGTCTGGTAGGCTGTAACCGGCCTTTGACCCCAAAAGCAGTTACCAGGTTCCCATTTGCATAATTGCTGCTCAGCATTAACCCTTCTGTGGATTTGGCTGCTGCTCTGCACAACTTTTCCTGTGTGGACAGTAAATGCCATTAACCACATTTTTATAAGCGGATGAATACGTGACACTTATGTCAGGAATGGACTTACCATAACACGCAAACTTCAAGGAAATAGTAAAGGAATACGTAGCAGTCCTTAGATCAGCAGGGTTAGTGCCTAAGACAGCTAAATTAAATGTCTGCAAGCAGACAGAGAATAAAAAAAAGACAGGCCGAGGTCAGGATAACTGAAAGCAAGAATAGTCAAAAAAGCCAAGGTCAGAAAACAATAAGTGCAATACACAGTATAAACACACTCTAAGGCAGGGGTAGGCAAGCTACGGCACTAGTGCCATGCATGGCACTCAAGGCTACAAGAGCCAATCAGGCTCTGGCCTGTCAGGAGTCCCAGTGAAACTTCAGATATCTGCTAATAAGAAAAGGTGGTGAAGGACAATCCTCCATTTATGCATTTATGCATCTCAGATCACTTCCTCGCAGCACTTGTGAATGGGAATCCACACTGGAGTAGAGCAGCCCACAGCTTCCTGTTGCAGCTCCTGTCCTTGAGCTGTACCTGGCCAGCCTGGTCCCCACTAAAACCCAGGGAAGCCTCAGAGCTGCAGAATAACCCTCCCTTCATACAAATAATACAAACACACACACAGTCCGCACAAACACAACACCACCAACAATCCACATACATGCACACAACCCCACATGCAGCCTAACAGCCCCACACATACACACACTACCAAATACACAATGTGACATATCCACACACATACAATTCCACAAGCAGCCCCCATACACAGCCCACATACATAGGTATCATACACGACACCACAAACTACTTGTAAACAAATACAATATAATAGCCCATATACGCACAAATACAATGATACAAAGCAACTGCATTATAAATAACACAAGCAGAATATGGCAACATGCACACCTCAATGTAAAGAAATCGGACCGACGCTACGGGACATCACAATCATATTTCACAGTGCTGCTAAAAGGTTGCCTACCCCTGCTCTAAGGTAACAAGAACCACAACAATGCAAGAAAGCAAGGACAACCAATAAGTATATATATATATATATACACATACATACACACACATATATATACACCCTATACTGGGTTGTGATTGGTTACAGAGGGGAATGATGTCACAAGTGTGTATATATATCATCCAAAAGTGCCACATAGACTGAGATTATAAAAGGAGACCCAATGGAATGGTTCTATGTCATATATGATGTCATAATGAGGCACCAGGAAGCTAGGGATGAGTGTGTGCATCAGAACACAGACGAGACATAACTTCTGTGATCGTACGGCACCATTAAAGAAGAGGTATTGTGACAGCTAGGAAGTACATTTATTAAAGGAGCACTATAGTGCCAGGAAAACAAATTTGTTTTCCTGGCACTACAGGGTCATTAAGTCCCCCCCACCCTCAGGGCCCCCCTCTCGCTGGGCTGAAGGGGTTAAAACCCCTTCAGCCACTTACCTTTCTCTCTACGTTGGTGACCTCTCCTCCCCTTGCCGACGTCAGATCCGAATGCGCATGCGCGGCAAGAGCCATACGCGCATTCAAACCGCCCATAGGAAAGCATTACTTAATGTTTTCCTATGGACGTCCAGCATCTTCTCACTGTGATTTTCACAGTGAGAATCGCGGAAGCGCCTCTAGCGGCTGTCATTGAGACAGCCACTAGAGGCTGGATTAACCCTCAGTGTACACATGGCAGTTTCTCTGAAACTGCTATGTTTTCAGCTGCATTGTTAAAACTAGAGGGACCTGGCACCCAGACCACTTCATTGAGCTGAAGTGGTCTGGGTTCCTATAGTGGTCCTTTAACTATTTGGATGTTTGGTATCCCAGCAATAGTTAATTAATTCACGTTTAATTGGGGAACACGTTCAAAACAACACATAAGAGAACACAGACTGCATAAGTGATTCCTTAACACGTTTCTACTGCATCAGCCTTATGTTGTGGACTCTACTCTATTACCAAATGTTACTCTACCGAAATAGCTGCTGCTATGATACCAGTATCTCAACAGCATAAAGATTATCACTGAATACAGGGAGAAAAAAGAAGAAAGAGGCCGTGTCACGTGCGTGGGCTATAGGCCCAGCCGAGACAGTGGGGAGAGTGTGGAAGTGACAGGGTTAATGACACCAGACCCCTGGTTACCTGTTGCTAGTCCCAGCAACCACTCAATTAACCCCTGCAATCCCTTCTACACTATCCCCTTAGTACTACTGCCACCACCAAGACTTTTAAACCCAGGCGTCTTAGGTTACCCCACACACAGGAGAATTATAGTATCACAGTTCTACTTTTACTGATAAAACATATATAGTTAACCCTTTTGGTAACGTGTTTACCTGAGCTTTCCTCTGGAGAGTGAAGCTCATAGAGAACAGAGACACAAGCTGATTAAGTAAACATTTAATCTGACAAAAAGGATTCACAGTGCTGAGTACAAAATACATAAATAAATGACATACAGAAAACAAATTGCAAAACAGTACATAAAATAAAATAGGAGAAAACACAAGAAATTCCTTACATATATTTACCCCATATAGAATTCTTGTGGGAGTCTTAGATGGTATAGATCTCCTAGAAGTTACTGACAAAAAGAAAAATGAATAACTGACCTCCCTGGATAGTCCAACACCCTCATATAGCTAAAACTAGTTGTTTCTCAGTGGGCAGACCCCTGGGGGGGATCAGAGGGGGTTAGTCTGGCAGTCTATTGCCCACTCTATGAAATTCCTTGTGTCCAGCTCTGGTGATGGCTATCTAGATGTTTTATGGTCTAGGCCTGGTGCAAGATCAAAGACCACAATAAATGTCATCCCAAGGTTTACAAAAAAACAACTCTTAACATATATAAACACACATCAAACACCAACTCATGCCTTTGGCATGACAGGCTGGAACCAACACAATGCAAGAAAACAGCCAATTACGTGTATAAGTTGACTACTAGTAGGAAGGACAACATTGTCAGTACCTATCTCATAGGAGACTGCTTCCACATGAATAGATACTCAACAATAGGTGCAGAGAGATGTGAACCAGTCTGTCAGACATCTTGCATTGACAACAGCAGTTCCTATGGCATATACTTACCTTAGGCAGCGCAGCCCTGCTTCTGCCATGTGGCCACCTGGCATAGGAAAGGGTACTCCCCTCCCTCGAGCCGCTCAGACATCCTCCTGCTGCACGGTCCAGCTGACTCATGCGGCCGTACTCCCTTATATAGAGTGTAGGCGTGACGTCACGCTTGTTCTTAAAGTGACCACGTCATCATTGTGATCCTAATCCTAGTGATTTTCTGTGTTTGACTTTGGCTTTGTATTGACTTCGTGATTTCTGGTATCCTGACCCGGCTTTGTCTTGACTTTGTGTATTTCTGTATCCTTGACCTTGATTCTCGCTATATTAATACGTTGAGTCCGGCCACTCTTAAGCTTGGTAATACGCCTTTTGGATCCACCTTTTGTGGCTTTCCTCTTTCCTGCGTGTTGGGTTACAGCTCCCGTGTCATTAGGATAGGGCCATGGACCCTGCAGGAATGGCAGCTCCACAGAATCCTTGCAAGGCTAAATTCGAGGAAATAGACCATAGAAGGGACCAATTCGCTCAGGCCTTCCAGACCTGGTTAGCCAGAACAGCCCACCTCCCCTGAAAACCTTGCACCTATACCTCCCCAGCCTGTGCCTCTGGTGCTTGAAGCTTCTGGTCAGAACAATATGACCACAAACCTGACACCACCTCCTAGATATGGTGGCAATCCTAAGACCTGTCAAGGGTTTATAAATCAGATTGAGTTTCACTGAAAGGTCCAAGGTTGGTTTCTATATGCACTTATTAACCGACAAGGCCTTGGAATAGGCTAATCATTTATGGGAAACAAAGATCTAGTTTATGACTATAGGAGTGGAGACATCTCCTAGAAGGTTCGAAAGATTCCATCATGGTGCTAACAGATCATAAGAACCTTCTGTACCTCAGAGAGACTAAACGGGTCAATTCCAGGCAGACGAGATGGTCTCACTTTCTGTCCAGATTTAATTTTTTTAATTACTTATAGACCTGGACCACGCAATACCAAAGCCGATGCTTTGTCCAGGCAGTTCGATGTGAGTGAAGAGGAGAGACCAGAGGAGTGTTACATCATTCCTCCGGAAAGAATCATAGCTACAACTGTCACAAACTACTTTAAGAGTGTGCTTGACCTAGTTGTGGTGGTGAAAAGGTTAAAGTTCACTATTCACTATTTGTCTTCACTAGACTGGAAATAATGATAAAATACCACTTAACACCACCCACACTTAACCATAATAATATAAATATTACTATTTTAATGCTGCCACCACCAAGACAATTTATAAATGGGGTGCCTTGGTCCCCAAAGTAACTTAATAATATAAACCCACCAAATACAACTAAGCCCAAAATTTAAGCAGTTGCAAAACACTAAATTAATTAGTCTCTTCATGTAACGTGATTATTTACTAGACAAAGGCAGAACTTAATAAAGGAATAATTATTATGAGTAAAAAATAGTCACAGTGCATACAAAAAATAGATGATAAATTATCTACACCAACAACAGATAAAATACAAAAAGGATAAAATTACAGAAGTCCTAATCACTTACTCAGGTTTTCCAAGTAAAACTTCTGCCCAGGGGGCCTCTGGCAGGGAACATGGTGACTCACTCAAAATTAGATTTTGGCCCCAAGCAAGTACAATGCACATCTCAGTATCATTGGATATATACCCTGTGGATTACCAAGCCTGGCCCAAAAGGTGGAGATAAGGCATACCTATAGAGACAATAAGTGACCCTTGTGTTCCAGGTAGGATAAATTGCGAATCAGCCGTAACTTACCCAGCTCCTTCTTGGGCACCACCCCCAACGGGGAGGCCCGTAAGTGAGGGACCCGCCATTCGCCCAAGTGACAGCTTCTTACTAAGCTTGTCAGCTACCACCTCAGGGTGATCCCTGACCGACTTGAGATTCTGACATACCCCAGGAGAATCCAGTACCAGGTGCGTAATCCAAAACCCATCCCGGAAACCTCCAAGGAGCCCTGTTGATCACAACCCACAGATGGGCAAACTGCCAGCCGCTGGCGAAACTGTTAATCATAATGCCACCAGCTTAGTCCCCTATACATCCGACATGCCGTCAGGATGGTATCCTGGTAACAAAACAGGGCTGAGCATTTGTCAGGCACTTTCTCCCCGATAACACTGGCCAGGATCGAGAATGCCCTGATCCAATTCCCAAATGTTTTTGGAATCTTCTGATACTTAAACTTGTCCTTGGACTCCTTCTCAGGAGGGGTCAAGTCCATTGAGCGGCCGGTGCTACCTCCTCACTCGGCAAACCTGCCGCAGGCAAGGGAGAGTTAGGGACCTCTGGGACAGAAGCCACTGACGTCTCACCAAGAACGGGCACCCCAGACCCCCAGCTGAAGCAGGAGTGTCCCACCCCGCCCTAACCTGCGCGTTCAAAGAAGGGACCACTGAATTCTGTTCCCAAGTATCCAAAAGGCCCCTCAAGCACCCCAAAATTGAACTCCAGTCCCCAGAACCGCTCTGACTACCCACACACCCTGCCTGATCCTCCACCAATGCAGAACCGGACTCACTGGAAGACGCAGGAGTTGATTGGAGTAGCGGAGCCATAACCACTGGAGGTCTGGATCTGCCACTTCAAAAACCCTCAGCGGCCGTAGAAAGGGATTCAGCCTGCAACAGAGCACCATCAGTCTGCGTAGCCACGAACCAGCCGGCCTGGGAAGAAAGACTGCGGCTTGAGAAGGGGAAGAAAAAGACCACCGCGGACTGCCCCACTGCCAGAGTAGTGACAGAAGCCCACAAGGGAAGTTAAGCGAACCTCGCGGCCGCAGACCAACGGATCCGCAAGGTCAGGGACAAAACGTTCCGGTGGCCGAGCTCGCCTCCGGGAACCTCGGCTACCATCGGGAGTGGAGGTAGCAACAACCACGGAGGCCTGAAGACGAGCCAACTGAGAGTGCAGGTTCAGACCTCCATCTTGTAAGGTCTCACCCCTGAGGGTACAGAGGACAGCTTTCGATATCCATACCCTGGCCACAAACAGCACTTGGACATCAGATATATTGAGCGCAACAACCAGCAATTATCAGGCTGTTCCTAACTGATAATTAAGATGGCTGCCTTACTGTAAGATGGCAACCTATTTATACTAGCCCACCCATCTACCCAAACTACTCCAGCCACATCCCAAACTAATTTACCACATTCCTCTGTATACACTCCCCTCACATGTCCCTGTTCCTGCCTAGGCCCTGCCTGGCTCCTCAGGGTCTTGTGAGTGCAATCTATAGCGAAGTGTATTACTTCTGTACTTTACTGTGTTACACTATGTTTTTATTTTTTTCTAGAATTACCAGCTGTATCCCATTAGTATTTTGTATGTTCCCCCATTCTCCCCACACTGTGGGCCGGGTGAGTTCTTCCTGGCCTCCACTGGACTTGTGAAACTGCAGACCTGCATAACCGGGCGACTCAGCTCACAGACCGCGCTTTACATAATGGCTGCCCCACGTGTTCCTGATACACGAGGCCCAGTGTTGAATCAAGCTGACACATGGGTCCTGCAGTCTCAAACCCTGACATACCTGGACGCTGTCCTGGAGCGACTCTGTCCAAAACAGGATGTACACGTGGCATTAGCTGTTACAAACACCATGTCCACAACTAACAGTCTGCAGTATGCTCCAAGCGGACTTGCACCCACAGCTCCTGCTACTTCCACCTCATACCCACCTCCACTAAAGGCAATTCGGGTCCTAGCCCCAACAAGCCACCCATGTCTGCAGGAGTGTGTGGGACAGGCCCGTAGGCACCATTGTACAAGGCGCATTAAGGCACCTACCTGACTGTCTACCCAATAATTATGGCCTACTGCAGAGGTGCGGATCCTCAGTCATGCCATACCTGCGGGCCCATGGTTCCAGCAGAATAATAATAATGCAGTATCTCGTTATAATCGTTTACTTTTTATGATGAATCCCTCTATATTCATGTCTATGTTACCTACTTGTACATATGTTATGATTTAAACCTTTCCTAAGACATGCCTGTTTCCCTCATGCTATATATACAAAAAAATGGTGCTGTAAACCTTGACATACAATGTTCCCTCAACGTGTTAACCTTGACTATGTGGAAATGTTGTTACTTAAGTGATGTTCTTCACAAGCACCACAAAAATAAAGAATGACAAAAAAAAGAAAAAAAGAATAGGAGTAAAAAAAAATTACAAAAAATTGTGCAAGCATAAAACAAACAAACAGCATTATATTACGTATTTAATATGTGCAAATGCTTGTAGCATTACCACCAGGAAGGGTTAAAGATCAGGCCACAGATAGCACAACTATGAAGGGTAAATCGGGGAATAGAAAAAAATAAAACAGATGGAGCGAGATTGGAAGCTTGAACTACAGAGGGAAAGAGATTAAATAAATACATGAGTAGGAGAAGAGTAAATTCGTTCAGCTCCCCTGCAGTAAATTGCAAGGATTTGGAAGCTGAGACTTTTATCTCTCCAGGTTAATTGCTGAGCTAAAGTCTGCAGCTCACTCTTATGCATCAGTCTTCTTCACACAGAAGCTAAAGTTTCTATTCCCCTCTCCAGACTGGAATGTGACAGACAGTACAAATAATTCTTCTAAGAGGTCTCTAGCCCTTTACCTTGTGAGATTATGGGTGAGGGCCAATACAATATAGAGCAGGGACATTCAAACATTCAAATAGCACATCTCCAGCTGTTAAACTTCATCTCTCATGATACTTTGCAAGCCAAAAACAAAGCACATTGCTGGAACAGATTCATGGGAGTTGTATGTATTTATTGTATTTTCATTCTAATGGGGACATTAGTTAACACCCCAAGCAGCTCCACGTACAGCACCTCTACTGGGGAAAACCTGAAGAGCCGTGGCAGGCATAAGCTCTCCTGTTGTCTGGAGGGCCTCCAAATCACATCGCAGTTCCTTTCTTATTTAACTAAAAAGAGATTAGTTTCATATGTTTACTTATTTTTTACTTTTTCCTTTTATTTAAATATGCACTAAGGCTAACTAGAAGAGCAATCTACTCACAGGCTGCTACACTGCTAATTGTGCCCCACTACACACTACAGTAAATCCATAGCACACAATTCAAGATATTAAGAGCTACCACACTACGTTACGGCACTCACCTGATAGTCACACACTAGGGAGACACCTATATATGTAATATTATGTCTAAACCTACCCTTTAAAAATAAAAAAAACATTTCACATGCTCTTATATTGATGTTACTGACACTTTTTTAGTAAGCGCATATTTCCTCAACCTGAATGCTGTCTGTCAATAAATGTCAAGTGGAATTAAAAAAATAAAGAATAAAAAAAATAAAAAATAAACTAGTATTTTTCATTATTTAAAACATTATGTGAGTATCCCCACACTGCATACAAATAGGTAAATATCCGTTTACAGTGTATCTCCTGGCTTAGCCTTGCTCCGTGAGGGCAGATATAAAAAAAAAAAAATCCAGAAATCATGCATTTAATAAACAGTTAGTGGTTGTTCGTGAATCCTTGCATAATGTGAAAGCATCTGGCACTTCAAAAATACAGTCTGGAATTAGTGCTGGATTATTGGCTCCATGGTCCTTAAATTGAAGATGATGATGGGCCCAATTATGGAACTACAGTCTTTCAAACTTTCTTAGCAGCATAATTTGCAATTATTAAGTTACCTAAAAATTTGCAGAACAGCTCTGCCCCTGGCCACACCTCACCCTCACAATTAAAGTATTTTTTTTTTGTGTGGGGGTTGTTAAAAGTGATACAAATGAAACGTTGAGGTTTTATTAAACATTAAAAAAAAAAATAATAACATGACTGAATTTTGAAAATTCCCTGATACAAAATGGAGATTTCAGCTCAAAATATTGATCGTAAAGTAAGTGTTTAGAAAACCTATCATTTTAATTAACTTCTCAGTATCTAACGGCAATTCTCTGGTTCTCATTTGTGATATTTTACAGAAGTAATTTAACATACTGAAGTTTAGAGAATCACAATGTAGTTGTTGTCACTTGTTTTGGAATATATTGAGGTAAATTAGGCTATTCAATAAACCAAACAAACTAGTCATACTGTGATTCAGTGCATTAGCAGTAACTGTGATACTAGACAACTTCAGTGACACCACACCATGAATACTATTGTTACTAGAAGATAAAACATATGGTGATTAACATACCTGTCCAGAGAGTTATGTGCTAGAGACAATGACAATAATAAGGATAGGAGCATGAAGAAATGTACAGGCACACACATATATTACTAACACAAATAAAATAAATATATGAGACTGCTACAAATAAAAAGTATAGAGGCACAGCAACAAAGTACATATATTTACACAGACCTAGAAAAGACAGATATAAACTTGTACAAAAATTGTAACACACACACACATACTAATCATTGGAACTTATACCACTACTCCCATCTTACCTGAATTGGCTTTTGGAGGGTGTGTTAACCAGCTGACTAGGGGAGGATACAATCCCCTCCTTCAGTTTGACTTGCTCTCTCTCTCTCTCTCTTCCTGCAGTTTGGGGAGAGGTAACATGGGAGGGGATTCGAGTCCACACAGGCTCCCTGCTACAATGTTCAAACATAAAATTACAGGAAAAGCTCTACTGATAAATAGGTAAAAAGTGTGTGGTTTATAAGGTACAGGGTGCTCTTAAAGGTAGAGAATCTGTTCCCATACCAGATATATACATGTAATAACAAAATAAGAAATGATTTCAAGCACACCACGGTTTTGCACATAAAAAGAGTATTTATTCATGCATTGAAAATACAGCAAGACATCATTATAGCAGAGAGAAAGTGCATAGTATAGTGCTAAACCAGTATATAGTACCAAAGCCACAATGTAAGTAAAGCGCTAAATGAAAAAACCCATTAAAAAAAAGGTATACTGACCAAGAGCAGGAGAAATGAAACCCCAATGTTTCGGCTGTGAAGCCTTCCTCTGGGGGATCTCTCCCTGCTACAATGTAACAGAGCACTGACAGAGGACTGATTACACTGCTACACAATCTGTAGTCAAAAAGCAGACCTCCCAACATTTCGACTTTTAGTGGGACGGCCGCTATTTTTGGGACCTGCCCGCGTTCGCGATTTAGTTCCCGGATATCCCACATCCAGGGCCGGCGCTACCTGTTAGGGGGACTAGGCAGCCGCCTAGGGCGCCCCTTGGGAAGGGGCACCGCCAGGAGCGCCGGCCCCCCATGCTGCAGCCGCCCGAGCGCACTGTAGAGAGCCTCAGACGGCTGCAGCTTTGCCCGGGCGGTGCGTCCATGAGGGCGGACCGCCCCGCCCGGGCGCAGCCTGAGGAGAGGGGCTGACA
>CAKOES020000649.1:0-21292 GCA_933207985.1 Pelobates cultripes
ACAGGGATTCAGGAAGACAGAATACTCATATATCTCAGTAGTCACAACCTCTCATTCACTGCTTCAGCGTGCAGTTCTTGCTTGTGTTGTACAAATATTTGAACAAAAATGAGAAAACAAAACATTCTCATTATGACGGTTCCAACCGAGAAGTGGTTTTAGGAAGCTCAAGAATCTTTCAGTTTTTGTCAAACCAATTCAAACCAATTTGACAAAACTGGAGAAACTGTACCAATAGGCTCCTAGTACCATAACCACTATAGGGTTTTGGTGGTTTGAATGTCCTAGTAAAAAAAAGAAAGATATGGAATAGTGTTATATCCAATAATGACATTCACTGATTTATTTGCGCTCTGTACAAAACAGTGCTTAATGCAGAGTACTTTTTAAAATATGCAGATATGACAGATAAACAAATTATTTTATATGCAAAGATACACACACACACAAACACAAGAAAGCACACATCTTATACTAGATTTGAAATGCTTTTACATAATTTTTTATAATTTCACTAAATCTCACTCTGCTGAACGATAGCTTTATGTATATATCATGTACTGTAGTTGGAGGACTCGGAGAATATGTATGGCTACGGGATAAGCAGTATCCAGGAGCTCTCTGGGGATTATAAAAAAGGCTTTTTACTAGCAAGAAAAAGATCTAAATAATGCAGAAACATCCTACAAAAGTAGACAATTGATAAATATTTGGGATTATAACAGATTCTTGCCCGAAGCACTACAGGAGCATCATTAAAAGTGTGTGCGTTTTTATATATTTTTTTTTTTGCACATTTTTATTACTGTTGTTATAGGTTAAGATATTCTGCAGTCTATCAAATGTAAAGAATCACTACATACTAATGTGTTCAATAATTGTATAAGATGCACATTGGTGGGATTCCTCATTTAGTATACACAACTTTTGTGGCTCATGGAATGGCAGGACTTTTCTTCCTCTAGATTCTGTTTGAAAATGGATTGTGATTTCAGTGGAGGCAAACTGAGGCAAAGACATTTCTGCCACATAGCATAATGTGGCAAAAGTGACCTCGCCACTGTTTTTTGGAGAGGTCTGCTTGACAGCCTCTTGCCCTGTGACTATGGCCCCTTGGATGTATTGTCTTTTAAAACACTAATTGTGCATATTGGGACTTGGCACAATGCCCCTTTAAACTTTCGAAGTTATCGAAGTGGAACTTCAAACTACCAAACAGCTGGACCACACACAAGTGGAGTGTGCAGACAATTTACCTCCCAGGCTGGGAGTTAACCACAGCCAAATTGACGAACAGCTGGGTGGTCGCTGTTCGTATAGTCGAACATGTGGCGCCGGACATCTTGTTTAGTCGAACGTGTTCAGCTGGTTTTTGTCGTTGAGTTCATGTAACTCAAATCGGACATGCGACGGCATGAACACCGCTGAACTTTACCTTCTCTGGAACTTCGACTCTTCGACAGGAGTCGAACGGCGTTCAACAATTCGAATGCCACTTTGACATTGACGATGTGCACGATCAGTCCCTGTTCAACTATTCAAATGGAACTTAGACATTGAAAATAGACCGCAATGTTTCGACCTAGCGAGAGGTCTTTGTCAGGCTTGACAAAGACCTCTCGCTAGGTCGAAACATTGCTTTTCATTTTGTTGCAAATAAATCTGCCTGCGGCTTTCACATTTTGAGTGCCTGGGAATCTTTTCTTATTGCCCTGTCCTGTCGTATTGGGATTGCTGGTCCTGTTCCAGAGCACCTGTGGCCGTTGGGAGTGTGTGCGGTTCCTGTGACCAAGTTCTGCTATATTGAAATAGACCGGCCGCACAGCCTAATTCTCTGGAACTGTTATGGGCATGAAAATGTGCGTGCGGTCGATCAAAAGAGGCTTCCAGGAATTTTCTGAACCCCTGCCCTGATCTGGGTGATTTTTGGATATGTTGTTCACCCAGTTCAGGGCTATCTAGGATGTATAATTTATGGGGATATGTTGGAGTTTTGGGGTGTTTCTGTACTTTGGGTAAAAATGTGTGTTTTCTGCCTGTGGATAATTAAGTTAGTCCATTATCTACCTTAATTATATCACGGGCAGAGGGGAGGGCTTGCTGACTGTATGTGGGAGTGTTACAGTGCTAATTATTGTTCCCATTGGTTTATGTTCCTTTTGTCCCAGTTTTCCATCAGCAATTCAATATAGCAATTGAACAGGTACAATTAGATTTAGGAGGAGGTGATCTGATGCTCAAATTAAGAAAGAGGGAGGGTTTTTGGATTCATAGGTTAAAGACCCTACAACCAAGAGGTATGAACGTAGATTTTGATCTCGTTTGCTTTTTAAACTGAGTTCCTTTTTTTATTTGAGCTCTTTCGCAATTCCACTTCGATACTGTTTCTAGACTCGGAGTCTAAACAATATTTTGTAATTTGGTACTTGAATTTAAACTTCCATTTTTAGCCCTTATATTATTATTATTTAATTTTTATATTTTTTCCCCTTAGGAATAGTAAGATTTTTTATTTGAGTATGCCAGAATCTTTTTTGAACTTCTAGTAATGTCCTTTCTCGCATTTGACATTTATTACAAATCCTGTTATGTATATAGATATTAAATTATTTTGAGAAGATTATTTATTCACTTCTTAATGTTTTTTATTGCTTTTTATTATTTGTATGATTAAGTTTGTATTTTTCTTTTACTGTTAGTGATAAGAATATGTATAGAATTACTTGGAAGAATCTATATGCTTTATTCTTTTTTTATTTAATTATTGGTTTTTTATTTAATTATATGTTTTTCATTATCATTATTATTATTTTTTCATATATATGTTTTTCTTATTTGTTTTTTCATTTCTTTTTATTTTCTTCTTATCTTATTTTTTTTATTTTCATTTCTATTTTTATTTATTTATTTTCATATTATACTTTTTTATATTTTTTATATTTTTTTTTATATATTTTTATATATTTTTTATTTTATTCATTGATTTTTTTTATTATTATTTTATTTTATTCAATTATTTGTAACTAAGTGCATACTTTATGACAATTAAGATCATGATACATGTTCTTTCTATCTTTCTTTATTTTTTATGTATGTATGGCACGATGGACACTTTGTGATCCTTTTGAGTAGACAAGCTTCCTACCCAATTTGGAACGCTCTTTTGTTGAAACGCAAGCGTTCCCTTCCGGTCTCCCTTTGGAATGCAGATAGACTCAGTGGAACACTCAGATGACCGCTAATGCGGTCAGAAACAAGGCTTGGAATACACACTGAAGAAAATAAGCGTCAGCTGTATTCCCCCTACACAGATGAGCTGATGGCATCTGGAGGAGGGGCTTAATGGATTTAAATACCGAGCCGGGCGGCAAAGAGATTCTACACAGGAGACTGATCTTCATTTTACCTCTGAGGAAGTCTGAATTGTCAGACGAAACGCGTAGGGTTGGGACTTTATGTAGGAGAGTATTTTGTTTTTATTTTCTGTTTTATTTGTGGTATTTAATAATTTTTTCAAGCTACAAGAATTTCTTGCTTATTTACATTTGAATGTTCTGGCGGACTTCATCTGAACTCCTTGGCAACCTGTGATATGATATGCCTATACACCTCTGCAATCTTGTAAGTGTTTTATCATTTAGTGCAGGGTTGGCAAACATGCGGCCCCCCAGATGTTGCTGAACTACAACTCCCATTATTCCCTGGCTATCTGTTTCATTGGAAGAATCATGGGAGTTGTAGTTCAGCAACATCTGGGGGGCCGCATATTTGACAACCCTGATTTAGTGCTTCACCAGGTTAATAACAGTCTGCACTTATCATCTTATTTTCTTCTCTCCTATATGCCCTTATACATGGGGAAGATCGCTAGTCAACCTTATTATTGATGTGCCTTCAATCAACTTTTTTGTTGTGAGTGTAACTTTTAACACCACTATTAGTATTCACTTAAGATAGTACACTATGATGTTTGTTTTTTTCTTCCTACTGTAGAACCTATCGTTTATGCATGTTTTGAGAGGACTGGAAGGAGTCCTTTTTTGCCAAATTCTACAGAGTGAGGTATAAATTTGGTATAGGTAAGTGTTTTGTGTTTTACCTCCTCAGTTTATGTCTTTCCACTTGTGATTGTTAAGGGTGTTTTTATTGTATTAGGTCCAGGGGGTGTGCCTCTGGCCTAATAAACTGTAAATATTCCAAGCTGTGGCAATAAACCTTTTGTTCTACTTCACCCTCAATCTAGAGTCCTGTGTCTTATTGGGGGAATCTGCTACAAGGGATTGCTATGCTCTTCATACTCCCTTGAATAATCACTAAGCTCTTGTAAGAGCTTGTTCCTGTTCCTGTTTCACTCTCTGGGAAAGAGAGGTTCACCCACTGGAACTTGGAGCCTTGTCGTAGGTCCAGGGTGGGTAGGACACGGTGAGACCCCAACCAAGCTGTGGTGGTTCGTGGGGTCTGCAGTGCTTATGGTGTCAAGTGGAGAGCTTGGAGCCCTCAGGAAGCACTAGGAGCATCCGTCAACAAGGTACCCAGTCGGGGTACAGGAAGCTCCGTTACACATACAATGCTATCTGCTACTGGCCACAGCATTGAAAATATGGTTTGATGTTTGGTCTGTTCTAAACTTGGCCTCTCTCCTGAGCCTAGTGACACTGCTAATTAATAATCCTGATGCAGCAAACTCAATACATTTATGGGGGTCTGGGTGACTGGGTGATATAATCTGGCCTTCAACAATTGCACAGCTATTTGTCCCAGAGATCTTCAAGAGCTCCTGATAGCTTTTGACACATTCAAGTTACACATTACTGTAGCTCTTTCCCTTTAGAAGGCAGCTTCGCAACATTTAAACAATTTTGCAAAATAGACTCTCCTTCAAATAAGGATATTTCACGCATATCATTTACCTCATAAGGATACGATAATGACCCTGACTTGATTTATAGCAAGGTAGGAGGAGCATCTCAGTTGGACATTCACAAATGAACAATGGTTTAAGAAGTGCATTTTTGTCCCAACAAGATTCCTTGAAATCTAAAATGCTGGAATCTAATTATAAGCTATTCTCAAGATGGTATCACACCACAATTATGGCACAGAATTAATAATACTACCCCAGCTGAATGTTGTTGATGCCGGAGAATGAGACATCACTGCACTGTGATGGCTTTGTTCTGTGGTCCAAACATAGTGGCATCTGGTACATTCCCACCTGACTAATCCTGAAGGATCCACCACCATTCACCCAGAGGTTATGCTTCTCCTCTTAACTTCATTCCCCTTTTAAAATACAAGAAAAGCCTGTCGTGACACTTGATTAACATAGAGTGCTTATCCCTGCCCCCTGGTGACAGCCAGTCCACCTGACCCTCACTCAATGGATGGTTGGATAATATGGAACAAATCTATAATTAATAGAGGGTTTGGCTGCATCCTTCTGATATATACAAGTTAAACACAATGTGTGATGGAACCATTTCTGCTCTATCCTACAATAAGATGTCTGAATGTATAACGGCCTTCATTCTTGGTTCAAGGTTAAGACTTAGCTCATCTTGCATGGTTTTTTATTCCTTTTTCCTTATTCCCTGCGCACATGTGTCATTAAGTGTCATGTTCTGACCCCATTTGAGCCTTCTGACTATTTTTTTGTATTGTTGTTTTAAAATCTTGTGAAAATAAAGACTGTAAAATATGAGCACTGATACAAAATATACTGTATTGTATAATTTGTCTTAGAGGAAGATGAGGCCAAAAGTTGTTTAACCCAATCAAATAATTCTATGTGTTGATAAATGGTATTAAAGGGACCCAAATTTTAGCTGACAGGCAATCTCTTGCACTCAATATAATGCAAATTAATTCTCAATAGAATGTCGTACGTTTTTTTTTTTTTTTTTTTACCTCTGCATTTAGGAAAGGCATAGGGGGAAAATCAGAACCCAAGTATGCTTTTTCTTTATGAGGAAGATAAATTGTACAGAGCAGGGCAGCAGGAGCTTTAACACTGTATATGTTAGCATGCTGTGTGTTGTGTGTCCTCACACCAGATGAATATGTTTCACAAATCTGACCATGACAGCCCCAAAGAGAGTATTCCAGCTTCTTATTGATAGCGCAAACAAATATCTCCAGAATAAGACATTGTTTTAAAAAATAAAAGCTGCACGGACAGTGCACTATATGTATGTAAGTAGGACATTTAACCATTATACCTGAAATTCTTCCGCTGCATTGCTAGTCTGTAGTGGTTAGCTCATTGGAATGTCCAGTAGATCACACAGTTATCTAGGGAGATACCTCAGAAGTACAATTAATAAAATTCCTTTGAGAATAAAATGAATCTTTCCAGTTTCCTGAAAGAACAATGATCCAGCTTTTTTCTGCTTTCTTTGGCCTTTTCCTTGGAGATCAGTGGATAGTAAATAAATTGTTAAACACAGATCTTTACACAGACTTGCTTTTCCAACAGAAATCTTACACTTGGAGGTCAGTTGAGTCTTAAAGGAACACTATAGGCAACCAGACCCCTTCAGCTCATTGAAGTGGTCTGGGTGCAGTAACCCTGTTCCACTTAGTCCTGCAATTTAAGTCATTACAGTTTTATGAAAACTGCAATAATTACATTGATGGACTAAGACTGCCTCTAGTGGCTGTCAATCAGACAGCCAGTAGAGGCACTTCCTGTTTGCTAACAGACTTTTGGTCACCTAACATGAAGACATCTGCATGAGGACATCCAACTGAAGGACATCCCCATAGGAAAGCATTGAAGCAATGCGCATTACCCCTCCATAGGATGATGCCGACCCAGCATCGTGGGACATTGGAGCTGGATTTGGGTAAGTGACTAAAGGTTTTTTTTACCCTTTAGCTGTCTGAGGGTAGGGTGTGAGGGAGGTGGAGACCAGAGGGCTCTATAGTGTAGGAATACCCTTTAGAATCCCTTTAATGTTCTCTCTAGTTACATGGATAATGATTCCATATATGCTTTTGTGTAATGCTGTGTTTGGATAAAGCAGCTTAGAGCAATGTTTACTATAAACAAATTGTTTGTTCCCCTTAATTTTCCTGTTTTTCGTAAAACCTCAGTCTGCATTATTCAGATAAATATGCATAGATGAATTTAAGTGTAAAACACAAATTAATATGTTTATTTTATGTCTTGAAAATTGCAATAAACACTCAATTGACTCACAAAGTGCCCACATATTACAATAGGCAAAGATGGTAAAATCCCAGATTTAAACAAAGTAAACAAACATATGTTTGCGTGGTTTGTATATATTTTATAATTATAGTACTTTACTGTGCTGCAATATAATAAAAATATGGTCACATGTCTATGGATTTGTTCACCACTTTCTCTTCTAAGGGCCACATATATCAATGGGAGCCCAGTGCAGTTACTTGATGTCTAGTTTTGCTAAATGCACCAACAATAATTAGACAAACTACTTATCGGGGGTACACTGCTGACACCCCACTCGTCGCGTCTGGGAGCCTGGAACACGGCGCCTCGGCCTAAGAGAGTTGGACTAGGGGAAAGGCGGCAGCTCTTCCCTAAACTAATCTCACCACGCAACTCACCTGGACTCCTTCCCCCCCTCTGGACTGGAGGGGGTTATCCTGGTCCCCATTGGGTGGACTCACTAAAGCCCTTCCTACTGCACCTACATACTGCTTAAAGCAGAAGTCTAAGGCAGCCCGACCACTCAAGATGGTAGAGGCCCTTCCAAATGCCTCACAAGCCTTCAGCTGGTCATATGGAATTGAGGATTTAGGATTGAAAAAAAATTATATGGTTGAGCCATACTATGATTATCATAAATTAAAAAAGGGGTTTTGCAATTGTTTTATTTATGACATATTTTATCAGGAGGTGTGTCTTGGTTCAATCTTCTTTTTTGCATAGATACGTGCATCCATTAGCATACAGATGTTATTGTATATGTGTTAGCAATTTGCAGTATATGTATATGCCTAACAGTGAAGCATGTATTAAAGGAACATAATTATATTGATCTCCAGAACCCCTTGATGGCATTATTTTCCCAGCAATGTCAGCAATATATTTTACATCTGTAAATTAAACTAGGGAGCATAAGAATTAAATTACTGTAATTGAATATATTGATGACATAATTGGTAAGCAATACTTTTCTTTAGTTTGGGCAGATGATGGAAACTGGAACAAGCAAAGGGGTAGACAATTTATTTTAATTGTATTATCCATAATAGTCCCTATATCAAATGCTTCATTTGCATTTTTTAAGTTTACTAATCAACTATTTTAATGGATCAAAAGTTTTGTTGCTAAAACGTGGTATCCCCAAAATCCTGCATGTTTCCATTTTAGTAGACCCTATATAAAAGAATGTTTACATGGTGTGTTCAATAAAAACATGGCAACATTTAATTCTTTGTGTGTTATTAGTTTAAGCAGACTGTGCTTGTCTATTGTTGTTACTTAGATGATGATCAGATCACATTTTATGACCAATTTGTGCAGAAATCCATATCATTCCAAAGGGTTCACATACTTTTTCTTGCAACTGTACATGTTCCTATCCGTCTGAAGTTGATGGGAGGTACTCAACTTGTGTGGACAATAGCTGCTTTTTGTAGCTGCTGTATTTAATTCAGCCCCTTTCCCTTTAGTGATGGGAGAAGAGCTGTAGAGAGAAAGAATTACACTGCCGGTTCCCTAGCCCATTGTTCAATATATCATTTTCCATAGAGTGACTGAAATAATGGCAGGAGGTTCAAATAGTATCTGTTGCCCAGAAGCGTAGCTTCAACAAATCACAAACACATTATTTTTCATGTCAGTTGTTTCATTTTTGGAATATTGCACATGTATAGTTACTATTTGCTTGGTATAGTTTTTACTCTATTGTCAAAATGTAAAATATCATACCATAGCTATCCACATTATATCCTAAATCAATATCATGTTTTATTAATAATGCAGACCGTCTTGTTGAAAGCTTTAAAGTGAAGCCTACTTTAACAAGGATCTATAACTTGATGGCTGGCTGGGCATCATGGGAACTGTAGTCCATAAATAACTATAGGCCCAAGGCTCTCCATCAATGAGCTTTTGATTTACAAAAATATATATGTGCAAAATAAGCATTATACAAAAGAGAAACACTGACCCTGATCTATATTTAATTTTTGTATGAAAAATAATGATTTAGATCACTATTTGTTCTGAACCCAAAAAGGTGGCTTATTAATAGAACCTAATGCTGGCCAAAAAAAAATATGGTTAATTTTTATTATTTTGACTTTAAATTAACTGCTGAAATTAAATATTTGTAAAAACATGTGTTGTAAGTGACACATAGGTGCTGTAGATACAAATAATTGATACAGTAATGCACATGTGACTTCACATCTTTAACTCAGTCAATTGAATTCCTGAGTTGTTGGTTTCCGTTATTGTAAATATGGTTCCTTAAGCATTTACAATAGATGCTGCCGCATATTAAGAATGCAAAAAAATATCAGGTTTCCAACTGCAAAAAACAAGCAAGTTTAAAAAAAAAAATTGAAAAATTAGGCTTTTGGAATTCACATGTGCATGAGATTGATGTAGATTAATTTAGAAATAAACAAAAATGTTTAAAAGTCTATCTGTTCCTGTCCAAATCTGAGATGAATAAATTGCGTATACGCAGAAGTAAGTTTACACTGACACATGCAGTTCAGGTTAAAAACACTTCAGGAAATTTATTAGCATCTAGTTAAAAAGCGGGCACGCAGGCCTTTTTATATGCAAAATGACATCATCATTGAATATCAGATAATAACAAATAAACATCATTAATTGGGTTAAATGTTAAGTGGCTATGTCAGTGTCCACCCATTAATATTATTAATTGGCTCAGAGATTTGAGTGACTAGTGAGGCACCCTCCCATCATGGGATGTCGTCGCCATTGCTCTTTAGCACGAGGCTTACTCGGTGGAAAGGGGGGCTTGGGCGTCATTTTACGTAGTTAGTGATGTCAGTCTCGTGGTCTGTTCCAAGGTTCTTTTATGAATAGAACATTTCATTAGTCGCTGTTCTCCTGGCCTTGGATTATACTATGTTGCAAGTCAACGGAGATCCGCTAACTCCGGGGCTAGTTATGTCCTTAGAGAGAGAAAATACAATCTCTTATTCATTATATTGAATACTGTCAGGAAATTCTGTCATGTAAGGTGAACAAAATGGAGAATTCTGTCATAGTGTGATATTAAAATGGAGTTAGTACAATAATTCAATACAGGTTCTAATAAAGATTTTAATAATTCTACATCAGTCCCCCCTATGAAATGTTAGATTCTAAAAGATAATCTTTATTTGTTAGTATCAGAAGACGTGTTAGCCCAAAGGCACAGAAACCCCGTGACCCGCTAGCTAGGTGTTATTGCAAAGTGCAAAGCTGTCCCTTCGTCTGTCCCTAATTGGCTAACTCATCTGTCCGCTGGGCACTCGAACACTTCACTCCATGGGTATCCCGAGGTGGCTAACCCACCACATCTCCGCACGGTAGACTTCCCAGACAGACAGATGCTGTCCCTAAGCTGGTCCCTTCCTAGAACTCTTGCACTCTATCAATAAACGGGATAGATTGTAGCGGTATACAGGGCGAGTTGACTTTTTGGAAATCTTGGTCATCAACTGTGAGGTGTGCGTAAGTGGGTGCCGCTTGGTCTACAGTCTTCAAGAGGAGCTTTCTCAGACAAGGGAGGACACAACAAACGAGAAGAGCAAAGATAAAAAGGAAAATTAGTATTGCTATACCAATATGCATCAAAGCTTTTTTCCATCCTGTCATCCAACCAAACCATCTCTCCCAGGGATCTTTTATCCCAGAGTTCCTCTTTAGCTCCTCAGAGAGCTCTTTCAATTTTCCTATAGCTAAGGTTACTTTACCATTGGGGCCTGTGTTTTCTGGGATGTAAGTACAACATGTCATGGTGTCAGGCAGAATTTTACATACCCCTCCTTTTTCGGCTAGAATCATATCTAAAGCCATTCTATTTTGGAATGACATTTGGGACGTAGCCTGCAGCTGTTCGGCCAAACCCTGAAGGGCATCCCTGGTGTAATTAACAAACCGTTGTTGGTTGTAGTAGATGTAATTTATCCAATTTAAATTCTTGTTTGCAGTGACTATGGTAAAAAGTGATTCAAATCCTGCAGCAACTTCATCCCTGGCTTTAAACTCATTGGGCACCCCCCTAGGTACCCCAATGGCATCAATGTAAATATGAGGGTCAAAACTGCCTTTTACTGGGGCTTCACGCTTTACCTTGGTTGGTGAGTGTTTGGATTCATGAGTCTTTATCCATTCTTGATCTCAGCTGTAGATCCCCACACAACCAGTAAATATCCCCCAATGATCTAGTGTGGAATTGTAGGAGGTTCATAGAGACAGTTCTGTAGGTGGCACAATAACCTTTAGAGAAGTTACCCACAAATTTACCAATTCCATCATAATTAGTATAACAGGTATAATTACCTTTATAGACGGTAACACCATCTGGGGGTTTGCAATCTTTGACTAGAAGAGGATACTCTACTGTCCATGCTTTACATATGGACCTATTGAAATTGTAGTGATAGGCAAAAAGACTCAGAACACATTCTTCTATATCTACTGGCAAAGTTAAAGGCACAGTGCCCAGGTGCGGCCGGGCACCACCACACACATAGCATGCGGTTCTGTTATGTTTGTTGGCATTATTTTTCATCCATTCTAACCATAGATTAACATCATTGAAACCTGTTTCAGCGGCCATGGTATCTTCAAATGTTGGATTTGCAATGGCCATCATGTCTTTAAAAGATTGGATGTGTGGTTTCAACGGATTTGAGACCATGTGGGTGGTCCCTTTCCACTCAGGAGAGTGGCACATATCTTTAAGGTGGAAATGTCCTAATTTATTATAGGAACCCTTCTTCCAGTACATTCCCATTACATACTGGTCTGCATCCGTTGGGCTGGGATGCTCAATGTTTAAGATTAATTTCATAGGTATGCCTCCTCCGGGCTTTCTTAGAGTCATTCTCTGGAGGAGGGACCTACCGTGATCATCAATTTTAGATAAGGCACTTTTTGGTTTGTAACCCCAGGCAGGCCCGGCATTCCATCCCGCCGCCCCCCAATGGTTACAGTTGTGCCCCCATTGTTTGTCAACTACACAAACATAGGGGTCTTTTGAATGAGGGATATCTCTATAGATATTCTGAATCTGTGACGTGGGGAATGGGCATTCTACGATGTCACAGTAGTCAAAAGTATAAGTAGCCACACGGGTACATGATGAATTATACCAGAAGGTGTACCCACTAGCATCTTTAGTGATGGCTACTTGTTGAGCTTTAATTAAGCTGATTAAGAAGATACTGTACCAGAGGTACATGGTGGTGCGGTACTAGCTTCCTCTGGGGCAAGTACTTTCTTATAATGGGAAGCGTGGATCCAATGTGGCCGGCCGGCCAATTTGACGGAGGTTGCGGTGATTAGGAGAACTTGGAATGGCCCGTCAAATCTTGGTTCCAAGGTATGTTTCCGCACAAACTTCTTGACCAGAACCCAATCTCCAGGAAGCAGGCTATGGGTACCTGTATCCAAATCGGGATCTGGAATTGAAGAGAAAACTTGGGCATGTATTTTGTTCAAGGCACTTGCAAGTTCAATTACATAGTCTACTAAAACATCAGATTGAAGCTGTAACTGTTGTGGATAATAACAACCTAGTCTGGGTGCGGTCCCAAATAGAATCTCGTATGGGGATAGTGAATGCTTCCCTCCAGGTGTGTGCCTAACACTAAATAGAGCTATTGGTAGACTTTCTGGCCAGGGCATCTTTTTTTCTTGTGACATTTTAAGCATTCTGGCTTTTAAGGTGCCGTTCATGCGTTCCACTTTCCCACTACTTTGTGGGTGGTAAGGGGTGTGAAAGGCTAGGGTCACCCCCAGAGCAGTCCAAATCTCTTTAGTTACTGTTGCTGTAAAGGCTGGGCCCTGGTCACTTTCAATAACTTCTGGAAGTCCAAACCTACAGACAACATCTGTAAGTAGACGTTTTGCTGTTGTTTTGGCAGTGATATTGGCTACTGGGTAGGCTTCTGGCCAGCCTGAGAACATGTCCACTATCACTAGTGCATATTCATGGGGCCCGCTCTTGGGTATTTGTATATGATCAATTTGAATTCTCTGGAATGGGTACATGGGCTTAGCCAGATGTTTTGTAGGCACTTTGATTGGCTTCCCTGGATTGCATTTTGCGCAAATGGCACAAACCCTGCAGAAGTTAGTGATCAATGTTGTTATTCCAGGGGCTTCATAATACTTCTGGATGAGGGCGGCCATTAAATCTTTTGACAGATGTGCTGGTCCGTGTGCCCATTGGACAACTGCTGGGTATAAGTTTTTTGGAAGGCAGAATTTGAAATTGTTATAGTATATTCCGTCCTTTAAGACAGCCCCTTTCTTCTTCCATTTCTGGATCTCTTCAGGGGTAATTGCGGCTTGCTGTTCCCGCAAAATCCTTAGATCAGTAGGAAGGGTCTGTAAAGTAAAAACAGGAACTTCTTCTTGACCGGACACTTCTTCGTCCACTTCCTGCAAATTTCTTGCTGCTTGCTTAGCAGCCTGATCAGCCAGATGGTTGCCCCTTGCTTCATCTGTATCCAACTTTCCATGTGCCTTGACTTTCAATACGGCCACTTCTTCAGGGAGTAGGAGGGCATCCATTAGCTCTTTGATTGCAGAGCTGTGTTTGACTGGTGTGCCGGCAGTAGTAAGAAATCCTCTTGTCTTCCATATGAGGCCGAAGTCGTGTGCCACACCTAAGGCATATCTTGAATCTGTGTAGATGTTGGCACGTTTTCCTTCGGAGATTTTGCATGCTGAAGACAGGGCTTGTAATTCAGCTTCTTGCGCAGACATTGCTGGTGGTAAAGATGATGACTTGATAACTTCATCTGTTGTGGTTACGGCATATCCTGTGTGGTATTTTCCTTCTTCAGCAGCATATCTTGAACCATCCACAAACAGAGTGAAATCAGGATTTGTCAATGGATTCTCATGCACCGTTGGTAGATGTATGGTCTCCATTTTCATCTGTTTAAAACAGTCGTGAGGAGTCTCTGGGTCATAGTTGTTTACTATGACCAGGGCCGGATTAACATAGGGGCTGATGGAGCTGCAGCTCCAGGCCCAGGCCCATGGAATAGGCCCATTTAAAAAAAAAAAAATATATATATTTTTATTTTTTATTTTTTTTACACACTACTCTTAGGTTTGCCACCCGACTGGTATTTTAATGGCACAGATGGTATTTGAGGCTGCCTGGCCCTGCTGGTATTGCAGTAATACCAGCAATACAAATGCAGGTAATTTTCTCAGAATAAATGGAAATTACTCCGCAATACCAGCACTGGCCAGGAGGGGTCACTGTGTGTGGAGAGAGGCAGGGATAGGAAGTTACAGAATATCCCTGCCTCTCTCTGCTACTCACTGATCCGTGGAGGAGCAGCTACACAGCACAGAGAGTCCAGACAGCATCTCTACAGCTCAAGTAAGTGAGGGATAGGGAAAAGGCAACAGGGACACATGGGGACACTGAGACACTAGGGGACACATGGGGACACTGAAACACTAGGGGACACTGAGACACTAGGGGACACATGGGGGCACAGACACTAGGGGACACTGAGACACTAGGGGACACATGGGGACACTGAGACACTAGGGGACACATGGGGACACAGACACTAGGGGACTGTGCGAAATGGGGACACTGTTACTGTGATACATAGGGACACTGAGACACTGGGTGACTTGCGAGACTGAGACACTGGGAGACAGGGAGACACTGGGAGCAATCCATCTATACAGCATAATCAAACTGTGAGTAATTTGGTGATTTTAAAGAATTTTCTCTGATGTCACTCCTTGTGATTTACATCGCGTGATGTCACGCGTAACTAATTAATTATACAAATGATTACAGGACCACTCTAGGCACCCAGACCACTTCAGCTTAATGAAGTGGTCTGGGTGCCAGGTCCAGCTAGGGTTAACCCATTTTTTCATAAACATAGCAGTTTCAGAGAAACTGCTATGTTTGTGAATGGGTTAAGCCTTCCCCTATTTCCTCTAGTGGCTGTCTCATTGACAGCCACTAGAGGCGCTTGCGTGCTTCTCACTGTGATTTTCACAGTGAGTGCACGCCAGCGTCCATAGGAAAGCATTGAGAATGCTTTCCTATGTGATCGGCTGAATGCGCGCGCAGAGGAGGATCGGAGGAGGAGAGCTCTCCGCCCAGCGCTGGAAAAAGGTAAGTTTAAACCCCTTTCCAGAGCCGGGCGGGAGGGGGACCCTGAGGGTGGGGGCACCCTCAGGGCACTATAGTGCCAGGAAAACGAGTATGTTTTCCTGGCACTATAGTGGTCCTTTAACCCCTTAAGGACACACGACATGTATGACATGTCATGATTCCCTTTTATTCCAGAAGTTTGGTCCTTAAGGGGTTAAGGCTGGTATTTTTTTCCAAGAAAGGTGGCAACCTTAACTACTCTTCACATACTCTTGCTTAAAGGAGCACTAGAGGGTCAGGAAAACAATCATGTATTTCTGACCCTATTATGTTAAAACCACCACCCTGGGCCCTTCTTGCCTCCCTAAATATAGTAAAATATTACTTGTTTTCAATTCTGCAGCTGCTGGCTCAGAAGTGGTGGTCTGAGCAAATTACAATACTTCCCCATAGGATTGGCTGAGACTGTCAACTAGGCAGATCAGGGGCAGAGCCAGCACAAGTCCAACATAGCCCTGGCCAATCAGCATCTCCTCATATAGATAAATTGAATCAATGCATCTCTATGAGGTACGTTCAGTGTCTGCATGCAGAGGGTAGAGACACTGAATGGCAGTGCTGCACACTAGGCAGTACTGCCCCAGGAAGCACCTCTAGCAGCCATCTAAGGAGCAGCCAGTGGAGTTATTTTCTCTGAAAAGACAGTGTTTACTGCAAAAAGCCTGAATGAAATGATTCTACTTACCAGAACAAATACAATAAGCTGTAGTTGTTCTGGTGACTATAGTGTCTCTTTAAGTTTGGAAGCTTAAGAGGGATGTATGGGAACAAAACTTGTGTGCACTTGCTGACATTAAAGTTAGTTTAGGTAATGCAGACGTTGGTCTCTCTAACACTGTGGCATGTCCCCTTTCTTCTACACTCACTACAGACACCTTTTCTCTGTCTCAGACTATACCAGGAACTTCTGCCTGCTAGTAAGAAGGCAAGGAGACAAGTGGACCAGCGAGTGCTAGGGGACAGTCCTTAGAAAGAATGGAGTGAGCGCATCATTAGACGCATTTATGTCAAGCTCAAAGTGCTGCCTGCATAGTATGCCCTTAGTTGGACAGCCTGCAGGATTGGCAGGCAGCCTGACATGCATTCATGCCAGGTTGACCTTCCAATTCTTTGGACAAACATGCCCCCTTTTTGGGCATGTTCACCCCTTTTGGCAGGTCTTGTCACGTGATTCGCGCCAGTGGCACACCCTTTTACCCTGCCCATTGACTTCCTGCTTCACTGGACACTGCTGTTAGGGGTTATGGATTTACTTGAAAGATGAAAGCATAAATTAGAGAGAAATTAGCATAGAGTATGTGTTTACTTATAGCTGCATCCTATGAGTTTCCCTCCAGCACCATCTCCATCAGATACATGAGGTATGATTGTTTTAGTGTTTTTGGTCGATAAGATTCCGTAATTAGGCCCATCATAATTGTCAGCACCAGGCCCACTGTGCTCTTAATCCGGCCCTGACTATGACCAGGCTTTTAAAGTCATTTTCCAGGAAATGGCGTGGCCATGCTTCAAGTAGGTCAGTTGTGGGGTATTTGGCAATGCCATTTTCCTGTAACTTCGAGTCATCCATGGTGGCCCATAATTTCGCCATGGGCCCGAGATCATTCCATGATTTTGTTTTCAACTTGGTAACAGGGACATGTGGAATAGCAGTATCTCAATGACGGTATAAATACTTGAGTTCTGAAGGTAGTTCGATCAAGACCATGCTATTGCCTTCAGAATCACAATAGAAGTCGTGAGCAGTGAGTTTCACCTCCACCCAGTGATAGAGTTCATCTTCATAGCAAGGTTCAGGAGAGATGTTCGGCTTGTACCATGTGGTACAGAAGGCATATCCTGGACCCTCACAGAGAGGTTTTTGTTCTTTATAAAAGGTTAAATCAGGATGCATCCTCTTGATGGTTCCAGTGAGGAGAAAAATATAGGTTTCGTCCATGATAAACCCATAGTGGATAAACCCATAGTGGATACCCCCCTCAGGGAGTGGAAGAAGAGTGGACGGATTAAGAACTTGACACCTTTGTATGGTGATGTTGTCAGGTAGGGGACAAGGTGGAGTAGAGAGAGGAGTAGGAGGAGGAAAAGGTGGAGTAGGAGGGAGGAGTAGGAGGAGTAGAAGGTGAAGTAGAGGGAGGAGTAGGAGGAGGAGAAGGTGGAGTAGAGGGAGGAGAAGGTGGAGTAGAAGGTGAAGTAGAGGGAGGAGTAGGAGGAGGAGAAGGTGGAGTAGAGGGAGGAGAAGGTGGAGTAGAAGGTGGAGTAGAGGGAGGAGAAGGTGGAGTAGAAGGAGGAATAGGAGGAGTAGGATTGAATAAGAGGAGGAGGGAGGAGTAGGAGGAGGAGAAGGTGGAGTAGGAGAAGGGGAAGGTGGAGTGGGAGGGAGGAATAGGAGGAGTGGAAGGTGAAGTAGAGGGAGGAGTAGGAGGAGGAGAAGGTGGAGTAGAGGGAGGAGAAGGTGGAGTAGAAGGAGGAATAGGAGGAGTAGGATTGAATAAGAGGAGGAGGGAGGAGTAGGAGGAGGAGAAGGTGGAGTAGGAGGAGGAGAAGGTGGAGTGGGAGGGAGGAATAGGAGGAGTGGAAGGTGAAGTAGAGGGAGGAGTAGGAGGAGGAGAAGGTGGAGTAGAGGAGAGGAGAAAGAGGAGGAGAAGGAGGAGGAGAGATAAGTAGAAGGAGGAGAAGGTGGAGTAGGAGGAGGAGTAGGAGTAGGAGTAGGCAGGGGTGGGCAGGTAAGGGAGCAGACAGGTCTCCATATGGAGGCGTGGGTATGTAGCAGTGGAGGATACATCAGAAATCAGAATTAAGTAGAAATGCAATGGAGGCTGCAAATAGCACATGTACAACAACTGTTAACTGGCCCTATGCTTTCCCTAGAGAAAAATAATAAAAGGCTAACAAGCACATCTGTCTGTACAGGCCTCGAACGCTTCACTCCGTGGGTATCCCGCAGTGGCTAGTCCACTACATCTCCCACACCAGACTTTTGCTCGTAGAGACAGACGCTATCCCTGACTCTCTCTTTTTTTTTTTTTTTTTCTTCAACCTATCATAAAATATAACTCTTACTTACATCACAAATATACATTATCGCAATTTTATGTCTCGCAAAAGGGATAAAACTTTTTTTACTCTTCACTGATAATGTATTAAAACTTACAAAATAGACAAATAACATTGTTTTTCTGCGAGATAAATGAAAAATGGAGGTTTTGTTAAGCTTTACATTTAGCTATACATTAATTTATCCTTTCTGGTTTCCAGTTTCTGGCTGTTAATGACAATGTACAATGTAATAGAGTAGCAGGAAAAGCTAGCAGAATGCTTGGTTGTATAGGGAGAGGTATTAGCAGTAGGAAGAGGGAAGTGCTCATGCCATTGTACAGAACACTGGTGAGACCTCACTTGGAGTACTGTATACAGTACTGGAGACCATATCCTTAGAAGGACATGGATACCTTAGAGAAAGTTCAAAGAAGGGCTGCTAAACTGGTTCATGGATTGTAGGATAAAACTTACCAGGAAAGGTTAAAGGATCTTATCATGTATAGCCTAGTGGAAAGACGAGACAAGGGGAAATATGATAAAAGCATTTAAATACACAAAGGGAATCAACAAAGTTAAAGTGGAGTCTATATTTAAAAGAAGGAAAACTACCATAACAAGAGGACATAGTCTCAAAAATAGAGGGACAAAGGTTTAAATAAAAATACTATCAGGAAGTATTACATTACTGAGAGGGTAGTGGATGCATGGAATAGCCTTCCAGCTGAAGTGATAGAGGTTAACACAGTAAAGGAGTGTTTAAGCATGCGTGGGATAGGCATAAGGCTAAGCACTTGCTGCTAGTAACAGATCTAGAATCAATACACTATAATGCCCAAAGTCTCGACTTCTATGCATATATAATAATAAAATATCTGGGCTTACATTAAAAAAAATATGTTAGTCAGTCTTTAATCTTGGTGGTTAACATTATCCAATAAAGACAGATTGGAACACACTCCCCCCTTATCCATTTGTTAGTAGTTAGGCTCATAATGTTTTCTGGTTCTTTTCAATTAGATCAAAACATCTTGAGACCAATCTTTAATTGTATTACCATTTGTTCAAGAAATCTTTGTTTATTAGAAATTTCTTTTAGCATGTTATCAATTTTTTGTACACAAAGTTAAAACATATTGTTACTTAACACGTGAATCGGTATATATATATCCTTTCTACATATTAACCATCACTTGTCACAGATACTTTTCTGATATAGGGATACATTAGCAGGATTATTCTAGTAATTGTAACTTTCTTGTTCATAATATGTGGGAATTTAAGGAAGACAGCATGTCTTAAGATAGGATGAGCATGATAGGAGTAGATCGCGTCAGCCATGGATGGCCAGAACTGACACGATATATGGGCAGATATGACCTCACTAAGGGCAGAGTGAAGGCACTTAAGGACAACCTTCTTTTGTTCTAGGGGCCATTTTCCTTTAGGGCATACTAAGTCTCTCTGGAGGCGTGGGTTTCATGGGAAGTAACATTCTGTTCGGCAAGAAAATCTGAACTGTGGACAGACTTGACGGATTAAATAAGACAGTTGTGAATATTATACATCTAACAGCCCACAAAGCTGTCTCTAGAAACATATACTAACTTAATAACTTCTATTCCTGCATCAGATTCACTCCCTAACCATCCTATCAATTTCTATTGAGATAACAAAATACACAATTAGAATATTTTCTAGCAAAAATTCCATTGCTAAAAATCTTATCAGTAGCTTCTGAATAACTCTACAGAACACCGAAGAGACAGACCTAAATCGCAAGCATGTCACCAACCCCCTCCGCCCCCTCCCCCCCGCGTCTCACAGAAGCGAGGGGAGGGGGGGGGGTGTTTTAGCAGAGGGGGATTTGAGTGGAACAAGAGAGAGACTGCCTGCCAGCACGAATTTAACCATGTCAACGCTGTACAGTAACAAGACAGAAGGACAATTACATTACAAAGCAAAAAACACAACATTTATTATTATGATATACATACAGTTCTTAACCCTTTATGATTTATCTCTTCCTCTACCCAACCCTCCTGCTGGATAGCCTTTCTACTCTGAACCATGCTTCAGCAGTACGCAATAAATCATTATCTGTAAGCTTGCCTTTCTTCTCTGTCAGTAATCTACGCCAGCTTTCTGGCTGTAATCTACCACATGAAGGCACAGCAATTTTACACACTTTAGCAATCTTTGCAACATTTTTAACCAGTTCTTCACCTTCTCTATCTTCAACTAAATCACAGCGGGCTTACTCGTTTCCTGTCCCATATCCCCCTATACAAAGTATAGGTAAAGGAAAATGAAACAGAACGTCTACAATGCTCGACTGCCACTAGGAAGGGTGGGTCCCTCCCAGTGCGTCTTCCCAAAACGTAGACCAGTCACTGAATCCGTGTACCCTCGATGGTAACCACGGATTGGAGCGGGGAGAGAAGTGTGTGACCAATCACTTCTCTTTCAAGAGAAATAGGAGTGGATAGTGTAAATAGTACAGGAAGTAAAGTAAAAGTAAACAGTGAAAGTAGAGACAGACCCAGGAGTTTGAATGACTCCACACTTAAGACAACATTTAATACAACATTTCAATTGAAATACAGTGCATGCATCAACAGTAATCCCTTTCCTTTACTCTTGTAGCCACCAAGACCACCTCCCTCAATCTCGTAGTGTCCCCGCTCGGAGAACAACTTTCGTAAGTTTCACTACCAGCGGCCAAGGATAACGACTAACACCGGCCCGAAATCCATATGCCTCCCTCGTTACAGCAGTCCACTAAGTGTGGCCACCTCTATCCTCACTCCCGTAGTGCTCCCTATAGACCCACCCACAAGTCACACTACCCCGTGGTGATGGAG
>CAKOES020000650.1:0-16814 GCA_933207985.1 Pelobates cultripes
GGTAGCGGTCGGTCACTTTCAGGAGTCCCAAAACGAATAAAATACCAAACGGTTCCCCTGGCTCATAGGTAACGAATGTTCGTGCATACCTTTTCACCGAATAGCGCTCTCCTGGTTTTTCGGGAATAGAAGCAGGCGGCGGTACAATGTTACCAGTGTTCACGTGGTAGAGTGACCGGCTTGAAGTTCCAGACACTCGACAATTCAGTACTGCTGCTTACGTTCGGGAGACAAGATGGTCACCGTTTTCCAGTGCATGTGTTGTTAGGTTAGACGAATGGCGGCCGCCCAGAGAGAGCACTTAACTTTAAGGTTATTTGGAAGATAATGAGCCAGGTCTATGTTCTGTAGATCCAACCCCCAAATAAATATTGAATAAAAGGGGAGATGGGAATCACAAAACTTTCAGGGTAGTTTGTCACAAACAGGATTATAAGAGAAGTGTTGCTAGCAAATCAATAGTCATTGCTAGCAAATAAAACTAACAAGAACTTAGGCACCAAAACAACTTTTGCTTAACAAAGTGGTTTTGGTGTATCGATCAAGCCCCGTTTTTTATATTAAATGATTAAAAACTAATATTTTACTTTGAAACTGCCCTGTCACTGTCTGGGAAGTTTGTAGAATACCCTTAACGGTGACATCACCGCTGGGGGTCCTGTGGCCAGGGGTGCAGGTAAAGGTGAGTTCTACTAACCTTGACCTGTCCCTCAGGTGTGGTGTGCCACCATCTTGTCCCAGTGAGTCCTCCTCGGACGCTGGTGGGTCCTGGGACGATTGACACTTTTAGATGAAAGTAGCGCTGCCAAATATCTACAAGTGTCAGGTGTAGTAAATATATAGAGACAATGTAGTTCCTACTTTGTCTTAGTATATCACTTGACTGGGTTGAATTTAAGAGAATATGAGTATTTCATAAAGATTCTATTTATGGGGCTGTGCAGGTAGAGCTTTTTTCTGGTTAATCATGGGGGGGAGGGTGTTAATAAGGTGGGTTGTTTAATAATATCTTATAAAACTATACAACATCTCCTAGTGTTTCTTTTAAAACCATGATCTGATTAACTTTTTTTTTTTAACAGATGCCATTTGTTTTTGTTTTTTAAAAACACATTATCATTGCATTTTTATATTTTATCAGAACCAAGTATTCTGCTTGTGATGAGTAATTAATATGTTACATTCCTTATGTGTTATTCATTATTTCCAGGGGAAACCTCCAAAACACAGCATGAATAGAGTAACTGTTTTTTTAGTCTTTGTGTCATGGACCTCCACGTTTGCAATACATTTAAATACAGTACAGGCAAATGTTTTTCCTATTACTGCAGGCATTTACTGGAAGTGATCTCATCAGATGGTGAACAGCTAAAGGTGTCCAACTGAAGACATTGTTGTTATTATTATTCAAATGAAGAAAAAGTTTCACTGATGTTTCACAAAATAATAATACTAAATGTAACTCCCATTAATCTCAGACAGCCTAGGACCTTTATGTCCCAGTTCAGCCAAAAATGATGGGTTCCTATAGTGCACAGACATCATCAAATTGTGCATTATGAGAAGTAACTGCAAGGCTATTCACTATCATGTAATAAATATATTATAAAATCATGATCTGTCCATTTAAATAACGTCATATATTTAAAAATTTTATATACACTTTAACATGTATTTTCCATTTCTTGGGAGTTATTCACTAAGGACTGATCTGTGATGAGATGATTCTCTGAATTGCGAAAATTAGACTAAAATATATAACCCCCCAAACTCCTTGGAACTGGAGATGATATTTACTGTTTAGTAAACTCACTTACATGAATTGTCAGAGAGTAGCATTCTAATCCTGTAACCCACTTATTCTAATGATCAAACTAGAAATTAAAGAGACACTTTAGGAACTCAGAACACTTCATCTCAAAGAAGTGGTCTGGGTGCCATGTCCCTCTCATTTTAGCCCTGCTAAAAAAAAAACCATTTCTGCATGAATGGCAATGTGTACATTGCAGGGTTTAAATGCCTCTAGTAGTGGTCTTACTAAGTCACAGTCACTAGAGATGCTTCTGCAGAAATAGCTGAGTAAAACTGGGCTATTTCAATCAGATGGTCTTATAGACATCATCTTATTGGCATAGTAAACCATTTTGCGACGCATGCGCACTATCCACCCAATGATTTCCCATGGGAAAGATTTGGATTGGTCAAGTCATCAAGGGCAGCATGTGAGAGCAGCATGGCATGGGATAAATGGTAAATAAAATACATTTTTTTTAACTCTTGTAGGGGTGGCAGACACCTAAGCAGTGACACCATAGGACTAGGACACTATAGCTTTAGGAATATAGATTTGTATTCCTAATACTATAGTATTCATTTAATATAAATAACAGTATTAACATATTCATCCATATTTGAGGACTGTTTAGTACAATGGCTTGACAGCTTTTTGGGAATTTTCTTCCATTTTTTTATTGCTGGCTAAGAACTATGGGAAATGTAGTCAGCAGCAGCTTGAGTGAAACTAGTTACCCATAAATGATCAGCTGGCTGAACAACATGAGAAACATAGTTCTGTACTTTAAATGCCAAAGGTTAGCATTACTGATCTGTAATATTATTAAAGTATCTAATTTAACCATTTTACTAACTACCAGCATGACAGAGAAATCAGAAACTTCAAATAACACATCTTTTTAAGTGTCTGGCTGTCCTCTTTGTTTGCAAGGTGATAGTAACAAGAACATTGTGTGTTAAATCCAATAATTCCGATGTCTGGATAAAGCCTGCAATCACATACTTGAGCTATATTCCATAAGTATCTGTGAGCCAGCGGGAGAAAATCCAATCTTTGCTCAACAATGGAGAAAACAATATTCAAATATTTTTTTAGAATCAAGGGTTGGACATATGGACAGATTATGTAAACGCTGGTTACAATAAAAAGTTTAGCTCAATTCTTCTAACCAAACTCACCAAGGCATTTAACTTACTGACTGAAGGAGGGAGGGTTCAATATCTTAAGTCCCTGTCTGCAAATATAACTATTTTACTCAAGGCAGGCGAAGAACCAGAAGACTGCGCAAGTTACCGCCCAATTTTGCTCCTTAATGTTGACATTAAATTGTTCTTGAAAGTGCTGGCCACTTGAATGCAAACTGTACTACAATACCTAGTCCACACTGATCAATCCAGGTTTATTCTAGACTAAAAGACAAGAGATAATATTTTAAGACTCCTCTCAATTCAGCATCTTGCTCGACAACAAAAATACCTCTAATGCTACTATCGACTAAATATCGGGGAATATTTTGTGCATTGATGCTGGGGTTCAATACCAGAATGATAGGATCTTATCATTTATTTCCTGATATTTGGTGCTAAATGAGCTGTTAGGCTGTAAAACCATCACTTTTCCCATTGGGCGTCAGTGAATGACATATCCATGATTTCCTTTCTTTACTGTTTAAACATGCCCAGTCGGTGCTGGTACAAGATAACCCTTCCCAGTTTGGCACCCCCACACACAGACCCTCGTACCACATTAGCTCCTTTAATTAAGTAATTAAATGTCTACTCTGCAAATGTTGGTAAAAATGTTTAATTTATGCATAAATATATAAATGCATAGCCACAACACAGTCCCATTTTTAAACAATCTTTATTGAGTAGTGGTTTTCATATATATAAACTAGTCAAGGGACACAGCTGTCACATCATGTACTTTCTGGTGAGAGACAAAAAGAGTACCTGAATGTTGTGGGAGTGACTATAGGAAGATATTCTGGTAAGCATCAATTCTAATGGTGCCATACATTACAAGTAATGCAACGAAATGGATCCAGCATGATTCCATTCTCAAATAAGGTGATTTTGTGGGAAATCACAAGGCCTTTATCAAACCTAACAAAACACTACTCCATGTGCAGTTTAAATAAGATTTCAATTAAGATAGAGGTGAGTATAACAATGATGATGGACAACTGCAATCAAAAATTATAAAGTGGTAACATGAAGTGCAAATAAATAAGGGGCAATAAAAAAAGTGAAAACACTTAAATGTACAAAATGCAATAGATTAGCTACATATAAACAGTGCAATAGAATCCTATAAGAAGGTGCAAGAAAATAAATAAAATAAACTCCTACATATAAACATTATTTCAAAATGTTACACAAAATGGATACACTTACTCACATTCACAGTGCAAAAAAGTTAAAAAGCTGAACAACAATGTGGCCTTATGCAGAAAGGATACAATTACTGATACCGATTGAATACTAATTCTATACTATAGATTACTAGAGTGGATAGGTCCTGAAAACAAAGGGAAAAACATAAAGACAGACACTGACTATGTTAATTTAATAGGAACCAGAAAAGCAGCAAACAACATCTATAGCAGGCATCTCATTCTGCAACTGCCCGTTATTTGGACCCAAAGTGACTGATTCCATCTGTAATGGGTGTCGGGACATCCAAAGAAGGGGCTTGTCAAACTGGCATAAACGCACACCAGGCTGGCAGACAGCCTCCATGGCCAGGTTTCTGTGCATGGTCCTAGTGCTATGACATCATGAAAAATATTGCAAAGCAAAGATCCACTTGCATTGCACTCAGGGACAGCCCATCCATAGGTTCCAGTGGGGTCATGGCTCCAGGCAGCACTTGCAAAATGCTACCCCATGTACCTTACAAAATTGTCTGTAAGGGGTGCGGGCCACATTTATACAGCGCTATGGAATCTGATGGCGCTATATAAATAATAAAATAATAATAATAAATCAATTACCGCTATAGATATATGAGGTTCTGAGCCCTTGCAGCCTTGCCTAATGAATAGGGAGCTCAGAAGTCTAATTTTCCCCTCCTGCAGCAGGTACTGTTCTCTCGCCTAGAGAGCTGTGAGGGCTTTGCCACAGGTTAGCTTGGCTCAAAGATGGCTAGGACAGTACCTGCTACTACTGGAAGGGTTATTAGACTTCTGGGCCCCCTTTTCACTATCCTCCATCTCCACTGATCTACTGGACCACCAGGAAATCAAGTATCCCCCTGCCCTGCTCACTGGTAATAGTTAGAAAGGGTGGAATAAACAGAATTATACATTTAAAAAAAAAAACTGCTCACCTCTCACATTAAACTTATTTAACACCACAAAACACTACATGCACACTGTATCCACTACACAGACTGCATCAACTACAGACACTGCATCTACTATACTCAAACATACACACTGCATACAATACACACACTGCCTCCACTACACAAACACACACTCTGCACGACTATACGCACGCACAATGCATTCACAACACACAATGCATAACATAATGGATGTGCGTTTGTTATGGTGACAGAACCCTGTTGGCCCCCGACACTAAGGAACCAAATCAGGACAGTGAGAAGGAACCTCAAAATCCAGGTTGTAAAGACCTTTGTCACATGTTCCCAGCTGTCTGTCAGTTTTCTACCTCAGTCTGTTCAAATCAGAATAAGGTACTGTGCTGATCTCTCTTGCTTGCTATTTATGTATTTCTCAATGAGCTGTAATACACCTTACTGAGAAGTGCATGATTGGCCAGTCGTGCACATGCACAATTTATCTGCAAGTATTCTTATTTACTGGATAAAAGAAAGAGGGCTTAATGTAGATGTATAAACTAATTCTGTAGCTAGATCTTTCATAACTCCCACAAAAATATTAGAAATATTTAATTTATGTTTTTTTAGGGGGTCTATGTACTGGATGTTTTTTTTTTATATGACATTTCCTTTAATAGGCTTTAACTAAAACTAATAAAATGAAACTTTTTAAAATGTTTAATATTTAAATGGAGCCTGTTAAGTAATAGCAACAATCAGTACAAGATTGGGGGCCACTAGTATGGGAGGGATAGCAACAAATGTGACTAAAATTAGTTTGTATTAAAGGGACACTGTAGGCACCCAGACCACTTTAGCTTATTGCAGTGGTCTGGGTGCTGTGTCCCTTTTGCACCTAGTGCTGCAATGTTGAACATCGCAGTTCCAGAGAACTGCAATGTTTGATTGCAGCTCTAAGTCTGCCCTAGAGAGCTTCCGGAAACGAAACAGACTTTTGGTCCATGATCTGACACTGGACATTCTCACGCTCTACATGAGGACCTCCAGCGTCAGATTTTTCCCCATAGGTAAGCATTGATTTAATGCCTTCCTATGGGGAGGTCTTATGTGCGCGCGGCTTCTGCCGCAGGCCAATGGAGGGGGCAGACTATGACCCAGTGCCAAGGGACATCAACCCTTGGATCAGGTAGGTAAATAAAGTGTTTTAACCCTATATTTGATGGCTAGGAGGGGGCACGAGTGCCAGGAATACAGTATCCCTTCAAGTATATATGAATTCTCATTGTTACTGCCTATAAAGACACACACTGGCTGGAGTTAGGATAAAAAGGAACTGAACTGCAGCATGTAGCACCAGAATCATCAGGTACAGAGTCTCTGGAAGGACAGAAATCTCTAACATGACATCTAATATTTGCAGAGGTGGTTGCTCACCTATTTTCCTTTGCATATGTAGGTGAGCAAGACTATTCTATTCCACAAACAAATTAAAAAAATATTCTCTCTCACAGTACATCTTATTTCTTTTCAGTCTATGGGCTTCTGACGCTTGGGACCTGTAAAACTTTTGGAATATTTTTTACCAGTTCCCTCCTAGCAACTTCAAAGTAATTATTCAGCTGTGTGTAACTACGCAAAATAAATTAAACAACTTTTATTAATACTGTTATAAAAAAGGTTGATGCAAAACAGAATTTTTACAAAAACCCACAAATAAAATTTAGTCCAGTATTAATACAACACTTTAAACAATCTTTACAACTTGAATCAACAAACCAAATTAAGAATAAAGAAATACCGATCAATCAGTCTGTCTATCAACCTTTTACACTATAAGTTGACTTAGGTTAATTGGTGGTTGTTATCTACATGTAGTTTAGTGTTTCAAAGTTAAATATTGTCTAAATGTCTGTTTGCGCAGACATGCCTCATCAAATTGTATTGTCTAGGGGTAAAACAGACAAAGAGTTATTCACTAGAGAGTGAATAGTCAAGCAGTCAAATAAGCTTATTCACTAAAGTTTGCATTGACAGGAATTTAAACTCAATTTAAAAAATGTGGGACAATAAAGTCAAACTGGAAGAATTAAAGTCAGCTATGTCATCAGTTTAGCAACTTTTGGCTACAATTTCAAAATTCACTTAAAATTCTGGACAGGCCTGGATCGGTCATTGGCCAAACCTTACACAATCTCAGTGAGCCAAGATGACCATCCTCACTGTGTGACTGGAGGGGAGATCAAATATCTTCCTTAACTGACCCACTGGTACTTCAATGTGGAGAGGAGAGGAAAGGAGGACCCGGGGTTCTAGCCTGCAGCTCTACCGGGTTCTGAATTTTGTCCTCACAAGCTCGGGTTACCATAGCTACACTCCAACACAACACTGCAGTTGGAGTAGCTTCAAGCTCTACACAAACACAAGATCCCCTACACACACACACTAGATCTCCTTCACACACTAGAACCCCTACAAATACACTATACCACCTACACGCACACTACATTCCTGACACACATCCCATAGACACACTCTGGATCACCTATGCACCCACTAGACTGCCTGTATGCAAAAAAAAAACCCAAACCATTACATTCCCTAAATAGACACTACATTACCCATACACACACATATACTACAGTCCATAAGCACACACTTGCTGCATCCCCTATACACACACTATGCCCCCTATACACACTCACAATCTCACTCTCTACAGCCTCTAGCCACACATATTACCCCACAAACACAACAGAACTGAAACTGACCTCTTTACGCAAAACACAACACCACAAGCATATCACCACACAATCCCACAAGCAGCCTCCAAACACATTTAACATATTTATAAATGATCTTGAAATAGGCATTGAAAGCCATGTATCAGTGTTTGCAGATGACACAAAACTTTGTAAAGTAATAAAATGTGAGCAGGATATTGCTTTGTTGCAGAGAGATTTGGATAGATTGGGGGACTGGGCACTAAAATGGCAGATGAAATTTAACATAGAGAAATGCAAAGTTATGCACTTTGGGGTTAAGAATGCACAAGCAACTTACACACTAAATGGTAGTGAATTAGGGATAACCACACATGAGAAGGATTTGGGCATTGTTATAGACAACAAATTAGGCAGCAATATGCAATGTCAATCTGCAGTTGCTAAGGCCAGTAAGATTTTGTCATGTATAAATAGGGGCATAAATTCTCGGGATGAAAATATAATTTTACCTCTTTATAAATCGCTGGTAAGACCACACCTTGAATATGCTGTGCAATTTTGGGCGCCTGTTCTAAAGAAGGATATCATGGCACTGGAGAGGGTCCAGAGACGAGCTACAAAATTGATAAAAGGAATGGAGCATTTTAGTTATGAAGAAAGGTTACAAAAATTAAATCTGTTTCGTTTGGAAAAACGGCGCCTGAGAGGGGATATGATAACTTTATACAAATATATTCGGGGCCAGTACAAACCTTTATCTGGAAATCTATTCATAAACAGGGTTATACATAGGACACGAGGTCACACATTTAGGCTGGAAGAAAGGAGATTTAATCTAAGGCAAAGAAAAGGTTTTTTTACAGTAAGAACAATAAGGATATGGAATTATCTGCCTGAAGAGGTGGTTTTGTCAGAGTCCATACAGATGTTTAAACTGAAATTGGATAAATACTTACAAAAACATAACATACAGGGATATAATTTCTAATTAGTGGGGTAATAGCTGATTGATCCAAGGAGACATCTGACTGCTATTTTGGGGTCAAGAAGGAATTTTTTCCTAGTTTGTGGCAAAATTGGAAGTGCTTCAGACCAGGTTTTTTGCCTTCTTTTGGATCAACAGCAACAACATTTCTGAGGAAGGCTGAACTTGATGGACGCAAGTCTCTTTTCAGCTATGTAACTATGTAACTATGTAACATGCACAATACACTTTCCTGGCCTTTTTGTCCTCTAGTATGCGACTTATGGAGAGACCAGAGAAAAGTCACAAGCAAACACAGTGCATTTTTTTTTCAGCCCAGCCCTGATGCCAGGCATTATAAACTTTAGCAAATAATTCTGTACGAGTACTGCATAATCATTTTGAAAAGCAACAGAGTAAAATAGAAAGATTGGAGAGGAAGTGATTAAAAGGAGAATACCACTTTTTACACCAATAAATCATTAAAAAACACCTATCACTTGTGTAAAATTCAGTCCAGACAAAGTCAAGCACAAACATTGCAAATTAAATGCTTTCTCTATTCTTACTGCCACGGACATATACTAGAGCTTATAACAATGAATGATAGGGATCTAACATGTAAGTGCCCTGCAGGACTGATCCTATGGTCACAGGCGCCTGGGTGCCAAGCCGGCGTGGTCATCTTACTAACTCCTCCCCTTCTCAAATGTCCAATCCTGACATGCAATAATTCCACCTCTCCATTTATAAGCCCCACCTCTTTTTGTAATCAGATACATAGTCACCTACAGTCACACACTCACACTGACAGAAACACTCACTGACAGTCACACACTATTACTAAAAGACACTCACTCTTACTGACAATTACACACACTCAATGATTTGACATACACTGATAGACATACATTCCCTGACAGACACACTGACACATACTCTCAATAACAGACACAATCTGGCTGATTTGAAACAAACTCACTGACAGACACACACACACACACACACACACACTCACAGACAAATACACTGACAGATATGCACTCGCTAACATACACACTAATTTGAAACATACACACTGCTTCCAGCCTTCAAGCTGCAAAAGCTAGATGTTAATTTTGTGCAATGTAGGACCTCATTCACTGCTTGAGTGTATCAGCTGATCCTCTGACCCAATGAATAAGTTCCTATCTTTCACACAAACATATGGCTTCCACAGCTGGAGAAGTGAGCAGCATAGAAGCACAGCAGGAGTACTATGTGGGCTGTACTATGTGGGCTGGAAAATCCCTCTGCTGATGTCAGTGGTCAGTGTTGACATCAGCCAAGGAAATATTTTGAGGTAGGATTAGGCGGTGGGATTAAGGAGTGGAATTATGGTCTAAATTAGTGGCAGCATTAGGCATTGGATTATTGGTAAGGTTATTCATAGGATTATGTATTGGATAAAGGGTTAAATTAGGTATAGTATTAAGGGTTGGATTATGGGTTGGAGTAGGAGTTGGATTATGGTTATGCTCATTAGGGGTAGGATAAGGGTTAGGATTAGGGAAACCTATACATGTGGGTTATCACTGTACCTGAGAACAGTGGGACAATACAAATATGGGGTATATACAGTAGTGGGACACAAGTGGTCTGTGAATTTTATTTATTTATTTATAAAATATTTTACCAGGAAGGATATATTGAGATTTCTCTTGTTTTCAAGTATTACCTGGCCCGATAAACATTACATTGTTACAATAGGGTACAATATAATATCATAAAAAATAATACTATATATATAAAAATTAAACCAATAGGGCTGCACTCACGTGAACGTGCATACATTTTAGGGTGCTGCTGGGGCCAATATATACAACATACAAAATACACAATCCAGCGAATTTGCTTAGTCAATTATTTCAAATTTCACAGATTGTGATAGTTTTATTTAAAAACACCTCACCAAGGAAAAGAATAATGAGACATTCCAGGATCCTATCCTCATTCCAGGATCCTATTTAGCCTTGACCTGCAGAGAGTCCCAGGAGGAAGTAGTTCCCAAGTAAGGGAATTGATCTCATTAGGCTGCTAGAGTAGGACCTGCCAAGAATGGGGTATATTAACGTTGTGGCAGGCTTATGCAATATATGATCATATAATGTAACTAAACCCCCATTATTTTTTGCCTAGGTCAGGTGTTTTTAAATAAAACTATTGCAATCTGTGAGATTTTGAAATAATTGTTAAGCGAGTGTGCTGGATTGTGTATTTTATATGCTGTATGTATATATGTATGTATATGTATATATAGTAAAAATGAAAATCCAGCGCACTCCCCTATCTACTAAACAGCTACTTTGGTTGCCGACAGATTTTGTTAGTTTTATTAAAAACACCTAATCTAGGCAAAAAATAATGGGGGTTTAGTTACATTATATGATCATACATTGCATAAGCCTGCCACAACGTCAATGTACCCCATCTTTGGCAGGTCCTACTCTAACAATCAACTGTCTACTATATGAGAATCCTTCCATCTCGAGTTCTCTGCAGTACCAGGCTAAATAGGGTCCAGAGATGAGGCATCTGTGACAGGGAGGAGTGCAAAACCAAGGAGCTGGCTAGACTCCTAATATATATATGGGAAAACAAGGGGCTGGCTGAACTCACCTGAACATGCTTAAACGGGGTGCTGCTGGGGGCCAATACGTACAGTAAAAATGAAAATCCAGCGCACTCCCTTATCTACTAAACAGCTACTGTGGTGCTGACAGATTTTGCTAGTTTTATTAAAGACACCGAATCTAGGCAAAAAATAACGGGGGTTTAGTTACATTATATGATCATACATTGCTTAACTCGAGAATCACAATTGTTTCTTTTTATGTAGCCATAGCTGCATCTTCCGTGGCTGTGATTCACACAGCCAACATGAAAAAAAGTTAGTTAATTTTCAATCAGATGTTGCTGCACTGTGTGTTGACTTAAGTGGCACTGTCATGCCGAACTTATCGTTCTCCAATTGATTCCTCTGTTCTTCCTGTCTCAGAATCTGTTCTTCTTTACTTCCTTTCTGATCAAGTTTTCTTTAAAACATAAGACAAAGTAGGGACTATTTTTCCTACGCTTGACCTTCTTTGACCAAAGGAGGAGCTTACGTCCACTTCATTCCCTGAGTTTAAATACATTTAACCAGAATACTCAGCTCTCCTCCTCTGTTTTTGCACTGTTTCATTCTCCATTTGAAGATAAGGCGCCGACAAAATCATAAAATTTTGTCTCAACAGAATGAGTACAGTTTCTTCATTCGTGTTAGGGCTAAATTCATGCATTTTGTTCAGTTTGACATTTCATTCAAAAGAATTAATTCTGATCTGGTCAGTGCCACAGCTGCATCTTGCACCTGCTTAGTAGATAACCCCCTAATTACCGCAAGTATTAGAGAGCTATCTACTAAAAGGCTGAAAGACCAAAATTGATCTTTCAGCCTACTTTACTAATATTAAGTAAAAATTCCTTAGTTTTAGTTCATAAGGTAGATTGAAATATCCCTAATGCCCCTACTTGCTATGCCATGAGTTCCCTCCTTGTAATAAACTATACAAAAGAACAAATACTGAAAATTAATTTTTTGTTCGTTCATTTACATTTTTTTTATAGAGGGACAATAACATCTAGTGGAGTCGGGAGGGGGGTTTAAAAAAACAAAAAATAGCCACTTTATCTCCTACTTTTAAATGGATCCTATAGTGCCAGGAAAACAAACCTGTTTTTCTGACACTATAGGCTCCTGCAGTGCACCCCTCCCTCGTGGGTGAAGGGGTTAAAACCTCTTCTGTCACTTTCCTGAATCCAGTGTGATGTCCCTCTGTGCTGGTTCAGGCTATGCCCACGCTCCTCCCTCGCCAACGTCAGCCGGCAGGGGAGACCTAATGCGCATGCTTTCCTATGGGGAAAAAATCTGACGCTTGAGGTCCTCCTGCAGTGCATAAGGACATCCATCGTCAGATAATGGACTAAAGGTCGTTTCTATTCTAGAAGTCCCTCTAGGTAGACAACCACTAGATGAGGAGTTAACTCTGAGAGGTAATTATTGCAATTTCTCAGAAACTGCAATAATTATTACTGTAGGGTTAAGGGACATGGGACATTAAACCCAGACCACTTCAATGATGCCTACAGTGTCTCTTTAATAAAATTTTAATCATACACAAGAGGCACGTGCAGGCTCTAGCAAGCTATTTACAGTGCAGAAGAGAAGAAATTCTAAATTAAACACACTGTGAAATATAGGAAGCTAAAAATGTATGCTCTTTTCAGGAAGTGTGTAGGTAGGCTATGTAAATGTCATCCAGGGGAGGTATGTCTAGGGCTGCATAAACAAAGTTATTTAACTCCAAAATGGCAGAGAATTTAATATTGAGCCTGCGGTGGTATTATCCACACCAAAACCATATCATTAAGTCAAAGTTGTTTTAGTGTTTATAATGTCCCTTTAAACTTCCTGGTAAGTTCATTAGAGTTAGGCTGGGGATGTAAGTGGAGGGTAATGAAGAGCAGATGTTAAGAGGTGGTGGTGATATAAGAGACAAAAAGGGATGTTAGAGAGATTAAAGACTGGTAATACATTTTAGAAGATGAGGTCAAGAGTATTTCCTGCTATATGTGCAGAAGTAGCTACTGGAAGTGTCCAAACAAGGAGGTAATAAAGAGACATTGGGTTGATTGGAATGTTGAAGTCTACAGGGATGAAGGGTGGAATATGAAAGAAAAATAAGTGGGGAAGCCAGGCAGAGAAATTGGCCCTAAGAGGTGTGAAACATCTGCCATACAAGCAGAGATTTTGAACAGACAGCCACTATTGTACAATAATTATAAGATGTTTGTTTAGGATTTACTATGCCAATATTCTTAAAGAAGCCATCATTGTTTAAATACATGTTACACTTCTGATATATTAGGAGAGTTTTACAGTATAGGTATATTTATTTAACAAAGCTTTTAAAAAATGCATATAATTCAAAAGAGTGCTAAAGTTTGACAAGAAAGTTAACCCCTTTACTACCAAGCATTTTTCGAAAAGAAATTTACCCCTAGAATCCCAGTATTTTGAATGTCCTAGAAAGTAATATTTCATTGTATTTTTTTGTTTCGTAATTCCGTAGATAGCGCTTTATTTTAAGGAGTTCTAGTTACTGCTGCTGGAACAACTCTTCTCCTCACTCTTCCTGCTGCCGCTGGTTGTCTCCTGTGATCCGTTGGTGCTCGTGGTCACCCTCTCCATCTTTCACGTCCCTGCAACTCTCTCCATATCAGCTCAACACATCACTTCATTGGCAGTTTTATAGCACCAGTGACGTGGCAGCCGTGCTGCCATCCAAGTAAGGGCAGATTTTGCATTAGTTTGCATGTTGCCTGCAATTGCAAACTTTAAACTATTGTATACATAATTGCGGGGTATGGCTGCATGTCCTGGCAATCTTGTATACACAAGTGCTGACGCGAAGGGGTTAAAAGCATCACTTTGAAAGCCTTAGTTGAAAAATTAAAGTGAACATTTCTTCTATTGTTTTCCTAGGTTGATTTATGCAAATGATTTGCAAAAAAAACAGGAGACAAAATGCACATGTGAGAACTTTATTCTTATAAGACACATAGTACTTTATATATATATATATATATATATATCGCAAAGGATTGGAAGCAGGCCATTGGTCACAACAGGAATTTGAATGTCTATTTGAAACCAACCCATGTTGTCTAAACATTACCTATGGCTCATAAGGACCCGGTCCATTCTCCTTGCCACTCAATTGTATCGACAATTGAGAGCCTTTTAGAACCTATTGGTAAATGGTTTGACCGAGTGTTCAAAATACCTGTGATGGCATTGCCAACCTGCGTTAAAGACATGGGGATGGTGATTGAAGAACTCAAGAAAATAACTATTCCTATTATTATAATTCTGCTTGCTGCTATTGATGTTATTAATCTATATACTATCATTCCACAGTCAGAAGGAATCAAAGTACTACAAAATCCCTCTAAACCGGTAAGTCCCTCTGTGGATTACATTTTTGAATTACTGCATTTATGTCTTACGTCGAACTACATTAAATTTGAGTCCGGGTATTACATTCAAAAGACTGGTACATCGATGGGGGCATCTATGGTCCCCATGTATGCAAATGCATTTATGTATAGCTGTGAACATAAATATATATTGGAACAATATGGAAGATACATTCTGAAATTCCTTAGTTTTATAGACGATATTCTTCTGCTATGGAAAGGGAGTGAAAGTGAATTATATCAAACAATGCAAACCTTGAATGCATTGACAGCACCACTTCCATTGAATTTCTGTATTTAGAGATTTTAGTAACAGGGGAGAAACTGGGACATACACTGTATACGAACCCATCTGATCGAAACACCATTCTCCACCCCTCGAGTTTCCATCCCAGGAAACTCCAGGAATCATTACCTATTTCCCAATTCATCAGAGTACTCCGTAATAACTCTGAACAAGCCAGAGCAGATGAAGAAATCCACAAGATGTTTGTTAGATTCTTAACGAAATGGATACTGAAGCAAGTGCTTCAGCAGGCACAGAAATAAATCACAGATTAATCATTACGGGACAATATAGGTGATCGACTTATCGTCTCTGTGTCATTCCATACCCAATTTCAGGAGGTGTCATCTTTGGTTTACAACATCTGGAATGTGTTAAAAAAAGACACTTTACTTCCACTAGATTTCAGAAAGAATCCAATGATGAGCTACAGACGGGGAAAGAATCTGCAACACCTGTTAAAATAGCATAGTACATCAGAAAGGGACTTACACCAGGGGTTGCTTCTGCTCCTTAAGTTGTACAGCCTGCAATTCAATGGTAGCTGGAAAAATATTCTAACACCCACACACAGGGAAAATTTTCAATAGTAAACATTGCATTACTTGTACTACAATGCATGTAGTGTAGTGATGTCGTGAACATAACATTTTCGGTTGGCGAATGGCGAACGCGAACGGGCGAACCGGGCGAACCGCCATAGATTTCAATAGGCAGTCAAATTTTAAAACCCACAGGGACTCTTTCTGGCCACAGTAGTGATGGAAAAGTTGTTTCAAGGGGACTAACACCTGGACTGTGGCATGCCGGAGAGGGATCCATGGCAAAACTCCCATGGAAAATTACATAGTTGATGCAGAGTCTGGTTTTAATCCATAAAGGGCATAAATCACCTAACATTCCTAAATTGTTTGCAATAACGTGCTTTAAAACATCAGGTATGATGTTGTATCAATCAGGTAGTGTAAGGGTTACAAGCAAACAGTAAAGTATACACACTATACAAAATAAAAATAAAAGACCATATATTAGGGAGAGGTCCCAGGTGTACCTCACTAACACCTAAAATACATATAATCAAGAAACAAAGTGGAAACACCTCCCAATACGTGGTAGTATAGGAAAAATACAAATAACCTGAAATATAGGTTGTGAATAGGTCATGAATGGAATCTGTATAAAGAATTAAAAAGCTGACATAGCGTAATACAGTATTAAATTGGTGAGTGATAGTTAATAGAAATAGGTGCACTCACAAACAGGCATGAAATCAGGCTTCTCACACTCCCAGGGGTAGTAATGTGATAGATAGAAGGTCCTCCATGGGATATATGCAAAATAAAGAACCAAATATAGTGAAGCATGTAATAAAATTACAAAGTTATATTTATTGGTCTCACTTACAAGTGAAGAAATATAGTAGGCATATCTCCATACAACATAGAACTCCCAGACGATGAAGAAGTAGATCCAATAGAGCAGGCAGAATAAAAAGTATAAACTACATACAAGAATACATAGTAAAATAAGATAAAATATAGCAGCGTCTATGAATGTAAAGCATATGTCCAACGCATTTCGTCCAACAAAAGGGGACTTCCTCAGGGATGTAGATGTGATGATCCTCCTGGATATATATAGGGTAATATCAGTAATCATCCTAAATTCGAAAACCCC
>CAKOES020000651.1:0-21171 GCA_933207985.1 Pelobates cultripes
CCTCCAGATGTTGTGGACAGATGATTTCTGGTTTTGGCTCTTGCAGTGAAGGAACTACAGTGGGAGTTATTGCTGCACGGTTTACCTATCATGTATTTTTATTGAAACAGTGTAGGTAGATATTCTGCCTCTACCTCATTATGTATAGTGTTGATTTCTGATTAATTTGCACTAAACATGCTCCCTTCTCTCCTGTCTGGCCTTTTAGGAGTCTCAGTGGCACTTCAGATATCTACTAGTGCAAATTGATTGGTGATTGCAGGTGGTGGTGGGGCACATTTACACATTGTATCACTTAGAGGAAGATCACTTCACCCCAGCTCTTGTGAACGGGAATCCACCCTGAAACAGAGCACAGCTACTGCCCTTGTCCTGTGCGTGGACAGCCCGGTCCCTACTGGACCCCAGGAAGGCTACCCACACTGTTAGATATACACAGAGCTGCAGACGAAGCCTCCCACTCATACACATAATACAAACAGCAGCTCACACACACTGTCCCCAAAACCACAACACCACTGACAATCCACATACATTCACACAACCCCACAACCAGCCTCTCACATACACATACTACAAAACACACAATGTGACATATTATCCATACACACAATTACACAAGCAGCTCCCATATACAGTCCACATTCATAGGTATCATACACAATACAACAAACATATACTATGCAAGATAAAAGCCCACATATGCACAAATACAATGTTACAAAGCAACTGCAGCACCAATTAAAACAAGCAAAATACAGCAACATGCGCACCTTAATTTAAAAAAAAAAAAGGATCCTAACCAAGGGACTTCAAAATCTTGTTTTGGCACAAAACTTCTAAAAGGTTGCCTACCTCTGGCATATTGAGAAGGAGGGGAACATTACAAAAGGGGTTCAAATCCCCATGGTGAAATTGAAGTGTATTATTCTCCTTTAGATTATAATTAGTAAAGCCGTTAATAGGATTTGAGTACAAACAAATCAATGAGAAGAAAATACAAGGGCACAGTTATTAGGAAGGACATTTAGGAAAAACACCTCCGCTATGAGTGATCAAATACCGACAGCCTACATACCAGGCCTCTCTCCCTTATCAAATAACTAAAACGGAAAGGATAATAGAGGGTAGTCAAAATAAAAAGTGAATAATGTGTAGTGAAGTGCAGAAGTGTGTGCAAGGCAAAAAAAACCTGACATGCGTTTCGGTGCTAAAATAATACACCTTCGTCAGGGCAAATCGGTATCACTAGTCACAAAATAAGTTAAATTAGATATAAAGCTGTAGCAAATGGATAATCTCATCCATGCAGACTGACATGCAGAGCCATGCAAGGCTCCAAATAGCTCAATATCAAATTGCATACACTCAATGAGCTTATATTATTCCCCCAAATGATGATTCCGCTCCAGTCACTATATATATAAAGGGATGGACCATATTTACTCTATGATGTCTCGGGGTCTGAATAAAAATGAGCAGCACCCATAAATAAGAAGCAGAATACGGCAACATATACACCTCAATTTGAAAAATAGGACCGGCACACCAAGAGACTTCAAGATTTTATTTTGGCACAAGACCACAAAAAGATTGCCTAACCCTGGTATAGATCTTGCTAGAAGTTAGAAGTTAAATCACTTTTGTTTCTGTTTATAGCCACACCTCCCCTGACTGTGACTGACACAGCCTGCATGAAAACAAAATGGCTTCATTTTCAATGAGATGTAACTTACTTTAAAAGTTTTTATCTCCTGCTCTGTAAATTGAACTTAATCACACACAGGAGGCTCTTACAGGGTCTGGCAAGCTATAAACAGAGCAGGAGGTAAGAAATTCTAAATGAAACCAAATCTGCAATAAAGGAAGTATTAGATGACTCTTTACAGGAAGTGTTTATAAAGGCTGTGTAAGTCACATGCAGGGAGGTGTGACTAGGGCTGCATAAACAATGTGATTTAACTCCTAAATGGCAGAGAATTAAGTGAGACTGAAGGGGCATGTTCTATACACCAAAACTGTTTTATTAAGCTAAAGTTGTTTTGGTGCGTATAGTATGCATGTAGAATTTAAATATATACATATTTATATATTTGAAGTCTACGTGTATATTTATGAAATTATTTATGTAATTATGTATATGGACATATGCATATTTCTTATAATTTTTTATTTATTTATATATACATAGATATACTGTATATAATTTCATTCAAAGTGTATTTTAATATAAATATAAATATATATATATATATTAATATAAAAATACATAAATATATATTTTATTTTTATTTTTTATTATTATTTAAAAAATTTGTATTTATTTTTAATTCATAATTTTATAATATATATACACAATATATATAGTTAATATATATATATATATATATACATACACACACACATGTGTGTAATTTAATTATAATTGTATTTTATATTTATATATGTATATATTAATATAAAAATACACTTAGTATGACAACAAAGATATCATTTTTTTTAATAACTAATATTTATTTATTTAACAGGCAGTTCAGGCAGTCCCTCTGCAGACAGATGCCTGGATGCCTAGTGCGGCCATGTGACCTCTCTGTTAGAGCTGGCGTGGGAAAGGCGGCGTTAGGGTAAGTAATTAGGAATGCCGCGGACGTACTAGGTCCTTAAGGACCGTTTTTGACGGACGGACGTACTTAGTACGTCCGCGGTGGGGAAGGAGTTAAACAATAATACAATTCGTTCGATCATCAATGCAAACGATTCAGAAAAAATCTATTCGGACAAAGCAAAAGTAAAAAATTAGCCAATCACTGTACTGCAAAATATACACATTATACATATATATCAAAGTCCAATTCATAACAACACTCTGAGGTTACCGCCCCAGTGAAGCTCAATGTGCATGTCCTCATATCTTGTGTGCATGCATTCAACCAAACCCCACCCCCTGAACATGATCGTGCGTCCTGTACCTAAAGATTCTATGGTAATGGTAAACTTCAACCTGGAGCCCAACCCTCTTGTGTTACGGATATGCAAACAAGTGTTTGGTCATAAGTGCTGTGTTATAAAATAACAAGGATTAAAGTAAGAAAGTTAATAACGTAAAGTGCATGGATATTGGTGCAATTAAGGGCGGTTGGCAGAAGAAGTGCTGTATAAAAGTACGGAATGTAAAGTGCTATTTGGCAATAATCACATCTCTGCTACTGGTATGAGTACACGGCGGCGAGGGAGCTGTGCTCAGTGCACAGAGAGATTCCAGCAGCTCCCTTGCCACCCTCTCCAAAGTTTACCTTCTATTTAATCAAGTGGACAGAGCAGACATTTTCACCACTGCCTGTCACCTGGGGCCGTTTAGAATGCCACTGTAACAAAATGCTCAATTCCAACACAACTAGCCACTATCTGTCTGCAAATGCAGTTCAACTGAATTTACAAAAAGCAAAGACATACAGTAAATCACCATAATACAGAGAGCGCTAACAGAAACTTAATAGATCTGGGATAACTAACAGTTCAGCTAGGTCAGAATTCAGTCATTATTGGCTGTCATTTGTATGTGCCCAAAAAGTCATATTGTGCGTGCATGAATTCGTTATTACATCACAGAGGATGCCAGCGGAGGGACACCATGGCTTCGTTGCTATTACATCAGCATGTGAACACCGTGACACTGGTCACTCTGCTCCTGTATTCCTCTAGCTAAACATGAGATGCACTAACAAGAAGAATAATCAAAGCAACTACAGCACTTGTACAGTAGATATATGTAAAAAATGTGTTCACCCAGAAATGAATTCATTTGTCCGAATCAAAATCCTTTAGACCCACACCTGAATGGATCGATTCATCTGAAAAATAAAGGTGAATAAATTCATTCAGGTGGAAATGAAAAGGATTTCGATTCAGACTAATCAATTTGTTTATGGATGAAACAAATGTTTGCACATGTCTATTGTGCAGTAGTTGCTGTGAAAGAGAACAAGGAAACCGCCTGTATTGGGTTCTCCTGCTCTTGTCTGGGATGCATTTGAAAAATTGATTGGCAGGTGAGTGGATGAACTATTACATATTTAGATTTAAAAAAAAAATTAAAAAAAAAAATCTATATATCCCCTGGCGATTCTTCTAACACAATGTATTAATGAAAATGAATGCCTTTTAATTTGACCATGACAGGTACACTTTAAAGTGAAAGTTTGCTCACTAAAATCAATAGCAGCCTTTCACCTGCGGGTCACGGGATAAATCAGCATTTAAACATTTACCTGTCTGGTCTATTTGCAGTTCAGGGACATGTGTGATTTATCTATATCAAAGCAGAATAAAAGAATCATTTTTCTATTTGCTCTTTTTTTCACCTGTGGGACATTGTCATTGTTATGTGACAAAATAACCTCTACTATTAGTTTAAAGTCATGGCGTCTGCAAAAAGCTAGTGAATTAACACAATGTTGCCTGGCTTTCATATGCTCGAGCACAGGGTGGCCAAAAGGAAGATCCCCAGATGTTGTAAAACTGCAACTCATATGATGAATTTCTTTAGTATGACAAAGCATCGTGGGAGCTGTAGTTTTAATATGGCATATACTATAGATCTTTGTCTTTATGCTGTAATAGTTTTTCATCTGTTGCAAAAAAAAAAAACCCAAAACAAAACAATTAAAAAACCACTTTCGGCCTGTGTCCTTTTCTTATATGGCCACAGCGAAGAGTTGCTAAATTTCAATTCCACAGAAAACATGGGAGGATGTCCTCCCAAGAAGACTGGAGCAGAAGAAAGCAGAGAAGGGTGGGGGGGGGCTGGGCAAGGTCAGCTCCTCCAACTCCCAACTACCTGTATCACAGGTAAGCCACCCTCCTGAACCCACAAGGTAGGAAATAGGAGGGTGGCTAGAAAAGTGTATATTTTGACCAGCGTTTGTGTGGCTGTATATGTGTGTATGTCTGTCTGTGTGTGTATATCTGTCAATGTGTGTGTATCTGTATGTCTTTGTGTGTATCTGTATGTGTGTGTCTGTATGTCTATTGGTGTATATTTGTGTGTATCTGTGTGTCTGTCAGTGTGGGTATATATCGGTCTGTCAGTGTTTATGTGTATCTGTGTATGTGTATGTGTGTGTGTATCTGTCTATCTGAATGTGTATATGTGTGAATCTTCTTGTATGTGTATCACTGTGTGTGTGTCTCAGTGTTTGTGTATATGTGCATACATCCCAGCATGCAAACATCAACACTACATACAAACACGCCCTTGCATTCACATGTCAACACTACATACAAACACACCTCTGTATTAAACACCATAATTATATATAAACATACACCTGCATTCAAAAAACAACACTGCACATAAATGCATGCTTGCATTCAAAAGAAAACACTACATACAAACAAACCCTTACATTCACACAAACATACTCCATACAAAAACATGCTTACATTCAAACACATAAATACTGCTCAGTGCTAAATACAATCCTGCAAGCAATGGGAATCGGTAGAGCCCCAGCTTTCAAAGTATTGTTGAAGTTGCACGACAGATGAGGATTTATCCTTTAGCCACCCTGTGTACATACACAGACATACATACACAGACAGTCATACAGAGAAATACAGTCTGTATGTCTCTGTATGTATGTCTCGGCAAAATGCATCTTCGCCTGTGTAGTCAAAAATCCTTGCACCGGGCCTAGGTAGTGCCCAAGAGATGTTCATAGCCACACAATAAGTTATAAAGGAAATAGAACAACAATCCAACAGTAATACGATATAACAAACAGATATGTCAGAAAGTGGCAATAAGTACCCAAAAATGTGTCCTTTTCTTATCAGATGGACCACTCAAGATGTATAGTGTTGGTGGTTTATTCCCCACCTAGGATTCTTTGTCCAGCCTTCGCAGTTCAGTCGTCAGGATGCCAGGTAGATATACAAAAAAATTATAAATAAAAGTATATGACTACACAAATTAAAAGTGGGCAAAACATACTTTATTCTTAAAAATACAATTAAAGGGACACTATAGTCACCCAGACCACTTCAGCTCAATTAAGTGGTCTGGGTGCCAGGTCCCTCTAGGATTAACCCTGTCTGATGTAAACATAGCATTTTCTGAGAAACTGCTGTGTTTACATCTGAGGTTAAGCCAGCCTCTAGTGGCTGTCTTCTGGACAGCCACTAGAGGCGCATCGGCAATGATTGAGGCATATTATGCCTCAATCACGCAGAGCGTCCATAAGAAAGCATTGAAAAATGCTTTCCTACAGACACTTTGAATGAGCGTGTGGCAGTGCCGCGCATGCGCGTTTGGTGCCGGTGACGTCAGACAAGGATGCTGATGTCGGCGGGGGAAAAGGGTGAGTAGCTGAAGGGGTTTTAACCCCGTTCAGCGCCGCGGGAGGGGGAACCTGAGGGTGTGGGCACCCTCAGGGTACTATAGTGTCAGGAAAACCAAGCGGTCCCTTTAATATAATATTCACTGTATGTATGTTTGTAATTGTGTGTTTCTGTGTTTGAGTAAATGTATATGCCCATTTACCTATGATAAAGTCTGACGCAAAATTGAACAGTGCTCCTCCATAATTCAAGCTGTGGATCTGCCCCGTCTGTATTATTCTATGTAACCGATGTGTAATGCCCTTATTAGTGTTAGTAATATTTATAAGAGGTCAAGCTATACAATTAAACAGGACATCTCGATTCAGTTATTTGTGGATGTTAAAGCAGTATTTGTGGATGTTAAAGCAGTATTTATGGACCTTTTTTTGTAACCGATGGTTGTAAAAGTACCTCCTCAAGACACAGCTCCTTGAGACAAGCTGCTCACAGAGGCATTGCAGTCTGATTAACCATCACTCCAACATAATTCACGTGTGAGATGACTGACCAAAGGATAAAGCTTGATAACAGTCTGTGACCATCACATGGGATATCAAGATCATCTCACCTGTTGGGTCCTGAGGACAGCCTTGAGGAGTTCTAAAGATGCTACATTTATTCTTATACAACAAGCTTCAAGAAATATGTATTATTATATAAATTATCAAAATGGTACGTTTGGCTGGACTCAATACAAAAATCCTTGTTAGGCCATAAGGGGTCTTGGGCCCTTCTTGTATAGGTAGATTTGAAGTTATTATAAATGTGAAGTAAATATTTACCATGTGTAACACAGTGCTACAACAGAAATGTAAACCATTCGGATAAAAATATTATATAAACATTTATTAAAACAAGTCACTCACTCATAAAAAAATTAGTAAATAAATATTGGTTGGTTACCGCAGTGGTAATATCACTTTCTTAGAACCGGGAAAACCAGATGAATCCTGGGCAAACCACCTCACCAGTAAGTGTCCCTGGGCAAGGAACCTACCTCAAAACTACATTATTATTATTTTATTATTTATATAGCGCCAGCAAATTCCATAGTGCTTTACAATGGAATAGATCCTAAATCTCATTTGAGCACGGCCTTCTTAATACTCCTTTCTATAAGTATTGCAGAATATGTTTATGGTAAGGAAAAGCTAATAATAAAGTTTTAATGTTCAAAATGTTATTATCACTCTGGAATTGAGATCGTTATGTTCAGTCTAATTATAGTTATGACTAGTGGACCTATTATTTAAACGAAATAGCAAGGAACAAACTCATACACTTTTCAACTTGATCGATGATCTGTTTCGAATGTCCTTATAATTACATCTTATTCATCCCTTTGGGGACAATATCACACAACAATAAAATCTACGTGTTAAGGCAGAGGGAGGCTATAATTTCCTACCTGAGGGACATGTTCCTTTGATTCGCTTTAATTGGCTTGTAAGGATGGAGTTTATGAGGACTTTAGATTTGTGGACGTAGTGAAAATGACCAACTTCTATACGTAATTTAATGTTTCATTTGCAGCCTTGTGTGCAGCTTCTCAGACAGATTTTTGTTTATTATGTATTTTTGCTTGTACATTGCTTAAATAAAATATTGGTATCAGCATTGGTTTCTGTGGAACTCCCAGTCACAGCAACTGCCATCAATGTTTGCAATTAACAACTCTTAAAGGGACACTGTAGGCACCCAGACCACTTCAGTTTATTGAAGTGGTCTGGGCGCATTGTACCTTTTGCATCGAGTGCTGCAATGTTTACAGCTCTAAGTCTGCCCTCAGTGGCTGTCTACCAGACAGCGATTGGATGGGCTTCCTGAATTGAAATGGACCTTTGGCCTGGTATCTGATGATGGATGCCCTCCCGCTCTGCAAGAGGACCTCCAGCGTCAGAGTTTCCCCCATAGAAAAGCATTGCTTCAATGCTTTCCTGGGGGTGTCTAATGCACATGCTGCATTTGCCATGCATGCGCATTAGAGCCCGCTCATTGTGGGATGTCGGAGGGGGCAGAGTGACAACCCAGTGCCGAGAGACATCAGCTCTGAAATCAGGTTTTAACCCTTTATTTACCAGGAGGAGGGGGGTGCAATAGTGCCAGGAATACAGCTTTGTAGGCACTATAGTATCCCTTTAAGTTATAACTTTGTAACTAGTCCTTCTGTGGTGTCGACAACGTAATTCCATTGAAATGTTTTTGACTGCGATCCATCAAATCCTATGGTTGCCTTGAGAACCAAAATACACTGGTTTTGGCTATGTAATAAGCAATGAGAAAGCACCAAAGGATCCGCACAAAAAACGTGTGTTCTCTATGGTCATGCCAAAAAAACAAAAATGGTGGTATACCTGTTTAACCACTAGCAATGCCACAAACATTTCTGGTCCCGTTTTGATCTGTGTTTGGAACCTGAATCATCGATGAGCGCCCTAGTGTATTTCCATATCTCCATAAACAAACACGCTAACTTGGGAATATTTACCTGACGTCAACAAGGATCTCACACAGAAAGTTATTTACTATTGAGAAAGTTTCTCTGGGTTGCAAAATGAGCCCAGCATGTATTTTTATTTTGTTCCCCACCTTGTTTTTGGTTTATGGTGGTGTCAGGTCTTATTTTTGCATAATTAATGTATATTTCTATTTTTACGCTTTTATTTTCTTCTGTAATCATTATTTTGTTGGATTGTATAAAAAGGACAATTCTCTTCACATTTTCACTCCTATTTTAATTGTTCTTTTTTTTTTGTTACATTTAATGCTTTTAAAAAAAATTAATCATATATATATATATTGATTAACAGAGAACATTCAAAATATCACTGTATTTTCTGGCTCGACAACCAATTAAGAACTTTTAAATTTGATAACAGTTGTACTTTAATAAGGCTTGATAGCTATGAATTAAAGATCCACAGATATCTGGGCAGCAGTTGAAGTGCCGATATTTTCCTCTGATTGTATATATTTTTGGTCTTCGCTATATACCTCAACCTAACAATGATGTCACACAAGAGCACATTTCATTGACAACATAAGTGTAATTCTGTAACAGCATGATATATACTGATATAATGAATTTTTTTTTATATATGACATATTTTTTAGATTTTGCAAAAATTATTTTAAAAGTTTTTCCCCAAATAATGAATATATTTTAAAAGCTTATCCAACAGTATTACATTGATCCAACTATTCGGGTTCTGGATTTGTAAATATTATAGTTCATCCTAAAGAATGAAGAGGGATTATAGGGGATTTATTTACTAATGGGCGCTTTCTGGTAAAAAGTCACAAATCATGTGAATTTCTGAAATGTCGACTCCTAACCGTTGATGCCAGGTTATTGTCATGTGGAAATTGCAGAAAGGGTTAATTGCAAATCGTCTGCATCCAAAGGCCCAAATCACCCAATGCCCTCCGTAGCTCACAGTCTCTCATTGCAATGATCATCACATCCAAATAGAGAGATGATGGAAAATTAAGTGAACTTTCTCGTTATGACTTCTCAAACAAAGGAAGTGTGCGTTGGGTGCCTGGGGAGAGGGTGGGACACCAGAGATGCATTGTCACATTGCTTGAATTTACTTTGATAAATACCATACGTACTTGATCCATAGCCTCCTACCACCATAACCACTACAATAAGCTGTAGTGGTTAGAGTACTTGGAGTGTCTCTTTAAATTCCACTGGACAAAATGTAGATGACTTCTTGACATTTTTCACTCTTTAAATACAACCACGTTAGATTAAAAGATGCAGCAACACATGATGATCTGTTCCTAAACCTCAAATGGCAATTAGTCCAGGAATGTGTTCTATTTTCTGTCCACTGTGTGGCAGCAAAACCTCACAGATTGATACATCCATTTACAGTGCAACATATTTTAAACCAAGAACTATGTCTATCCTCTTCATGACCCCAGGTCTGATATTTAGATCAATTTATAAAATAAAGAAGAGAAGATAGAATCAGTACACGCTTGACCTATAAAATACTAATGTTGGAACATGAACAATATGAATTGCTATAGCTACACATACGATCGTAGCCATTGAGGGAGTTAGCCACAAAAGCCTCCATCACAATATATCCTTAGATAATTACTTTCCAATGGCTCCCGAGATGTTTACAATGTTGATACAATCAGAATCCCACTGTCTTGATAGTTTTCTAGATCAGTTTTACCATTATTGGTTTAGTAAGGACACTAAATATTATGTTAAAACAATAATGCTTAAAGGGACTCTTCACTGCTAAAATTCAAAATAAATAAAAATCACTGTTTAGTAGATATACCCCAAATGAAAACATGCATGTATTTAATTATGCATTTTGTGTCTTTGGAGTTATATCTAGAAACAGCTAGCAAAACCTACAATTCTCTTATCTGCTGCCTTTGCAAGCCCTCCCCTTCTAACCCCGCCCAGACTTTATGTGGCTGTCCAATCACAGACTTCCCAATGCAGCTCAATGAGAAAGCTTGGCAAGTCAGGTGCTCTGGGCTGCCTACTTAAGTTCAGTGCAAATAAGCTAACCAAACCAGGAAGTAACGTGGCCTGCTGTCTGTTTGAAAAGCCAGGGGGGTTTAACCAGATTAGTTTATAAAAGTGTAAATTTCTATTGATATCTGCACTTTTTCTAAAATGAAAAAAATGTGACACACTCTTCACATATAAAGCTTTTCAGCAATCTAACGTATGTTAGGGGTCTGGAGTGTCCATTTAATACGCAATCACAATATTTCCAAAGTAGAGTTACAAATACTTTAGAAAATCATCGGACATTGACTTCGGCAGCTAAATGGACTTAATAGACAGCAGAAAACACTTTCATAATAATTATTCAATACCCAGAAAATTACAGAACAAACACTAAATACATATTCTCTCTTGGTAATGTTTGCAAGCAGCGTCACAAACTTAGAATTCCTCTTTCATCAATAAATCAGAAAAGCTCAAATAAGCACCGTAACAGCAAAATGACACAGTGAAATCTATTAAAACAAAAATACATTTATTCACTATACTCAAAATATCCAGTACGAACATGCAATCCAATGTCTAATTTAGAAAACAACAGGTATTCGATGCCCGTCACCTATTATCATCACTATAAAAAGGGGCAAACAGGCGCGTCAGATCTCTCCAAGACTAATCTATTTTGTTAGTCATTAACCTCACAATGTTGGAGCATTGATTTTAAGATTGTTTGCGTAATACTGATGAGTAAAGTTAAGTCCAGTAAATAAAGGTTTGAACGTTGGCAGCATTACCGACAGAAAAATGTCAGACAAAATAAAAAAAGTTATTGATGGATACTGATAATGGATTTTGATCAATCCCTGAATTTGGAAGGTGGAGAATTGACTGGGAAATTACAAATCTTAGGTCTAAAAAAGGGGATGTGGTTTGGCTGAGCTCTGCTCTCCTGTGATAAAGAGGCGATTACTTTACATCTCATTCTCTTATCCGATTTATAGCGAATAGTAAGGGTCATTCCAGAAAATGTCTTTGAGACATTATTTTCAAGATTCCTCTGGCTCGTTTATTTCAGCATTGGAACTGGTGAAGAAGAAGGTAATTACATGGGGAGATAAGATGAGAAAAAATCCACCACAGTTAGGCAGCTATGTGTTAAGTTTCCTGGCCTCACATACAGCCATATGCAGAGCCAAGAAACTTAACTCATTGCAGAGCTAACTTCGCCTTAACCCAACGTGCGCGGAGCCTTGTCTATTCATGATCGATATCACATGCTGCTGTTCACTATACTCAAAATGGATAGGAAAGAGACAGTGAGGATTGTGGTTATTTTGGCGTAAAGTTTCAGATCCAGTTGTGTTTAATTCACCACATTCCACCATTTAGTAAATGTGAGAGACAGAGAAAGCTGAGGATAGTGAAGGCTTGGGAACACAGAAAGCTAGGGTTAGAGTAAGTTGGGGACACAGAAGACACTTGGGAACACATAAAGGTGGGGGACATAGGCACATAAAACTGGGGGACACAGAATGCTGGAGGAGACAATAGATAAACGACAAGGAGGGCTGGGAGACATGGACACACAACATTGGGGCAGCAGAAATCTGGGAGACACAGGTATAGGGACGTGCAAAAAGCTGGGTGAAATGGAAAGCTAGCGACGCCGGCACAAAATACAGAGAACACAGACACACAAAGCTGGTACCATACAGGCATAAAATACTGAGCTGAGGGCAGACACAAAGCTGGGGACATAAACACAGGCATCCAAAGCAGGAGGATGTGGAAACCCAAACTATGAGGGCACAGACAGAAACCCTCAGATATAAACATTTAAACTCATTGTCACATATACTCCAGTACTGCAGAAATGCACCCCGCATTCACAAAGCTGACACAAGCAAAACTCTTAGGCAGAAATATCTAGATGCATTTAAGATTATCCAGAAGATATACACTGTTCATGATAACAGCCAAGGGTTTATTTTCCACATATTTTTAGAGGTAATTGCTCACCACTCCCCAGCTGGGAATTTTAGAACAATTGTATTGTTTTGTTCATTTTTAAGTACAGCAATAAACTTATTTTTTTCATTTGGATACATTGTGCTTCATAAGTTCCCTGGAGGATTTATGATGGTTTATCCTACCAAGTTATTTTAGATATATTGGTTAGCTCGGTTTATTAAGTATTGGCTATTTATCTACCAGTTTGGAATCCCTCACTCTTGCTGAGTCTGGGATCCCCTTCTATTTTTTCTTATATAATAGATCATTGTATCAGCGAATATGATGGGTAGAAGATTTTTTAGTGTAATCCATACATATATGCAAGACAAGAAAACAAGAAATCTAATAGTGCAATAGGTAATAAACTCACATTTAGTGGAGCTATGACCAGCTCCAGTTTTGATAGCGTATATTGGTATAATCCCCACTTACAGGATGTGTTAGTGAGTGTCCGTAAAAGATGGTGTCGTGGGACCCAAAATGACAAAAATATAGAAAGCAGATAATAGTGCTCTCTATTACAATAAAATTGGTAAAATAGTAAAAATAGTAAATACTCACAAAGGTGGAGCAGTCTAACTGCTCTATGGATAAGGCGCTGGTTATATGATCACCACCTGAGATTTCTTTAGAGTAGACAGGAAACGACATAGCCAGGAGTTAAGTATATTTAAAAAATAAATAAAACTGTTTAAAACAAAAGGTAATTGGCACAGTATGCAAGTATAGTGACCAAACAAACTTTTATTTAAATAAAATACAAAGTAATACTTTCCATAATGCGTTTCTCCACAAAAGGGATTTTCAAATGGAATAATATACAGCCTGGCTACATGAGGTATATGTATATAGGTAAAAACATGATTAAAAATGGTGCCAAGGGGGGCAGGGCCTGACCGCAGAGCCGTGTGGACGTGCATCAAAAGAGCTCCTGCACTAAGCTGTACCAAAACCCTAATTCCACGACTTTAAAAGCGATTGATCGGGCCATGAAGGCCAGCAACTGAAAGGGGACATTAGGCTGAACAAAATGTTACCCCACAAGGGACACTACAAGCTACAACCACGGGTCAGGTGTCCGGGGCCTACTCACATGGCGAGCACGGGGGGGGCGGCCGCCCTCCTGCCGCCAAGACCAGCTATCTCTGCGATCGAGAGCCCGTATCCCCCCCCCATGGGCTGGCGGGGGTCATCCCGGCCCAAACTCTACAGGGCCATGGGACCCTACTAGCCTCCGTGACCACAGGCAACCCACACTCGGAAGCCAAGATGGCGACTGCCGACCAGGCTCTACATAGAAACATAGAAACATAGAATGTGACGGCAGATAAGAACCATTCGGCCCATCTAGTCTGCCCAATTTTCTAAATACTTTCATTAGTCCCTAGTCTTATCTTATAGTTAGGATAGCCTTATGCCTATCCCACGCATGCTTAAACTCCTTTACTGTGTTAACCTCTACCACTTCAGCTGGAAGGCTATTCCATGCATCCACTACCCTCTCAGTAAAGTAATACTTCCTGATATTATTTTTTAAACCTTTGTCCCTCTAATTTAAGACTATGTCCTCTTGTTGTGGTAGTTTTTCTTCTTTTAAATATAGTCTCCTCCTTTACTGTGTTGATTCCCTTTATATATTTAAATGTTTCTATCATATCCCCCCTGTCTCGTCTTTCCTCCAAGCTATACATGTTAAGATCCTTTAACCTTTCCTGGTAAGTTTTATCCCGCAATCCATGAACCAGTTTAGTAGCCCTTCTCTGAACCCTCTCTAAGGTATCAATATCCTTCTGAAGATACGGTCTCCAGTACTGTGTACAATACTCCAATTGAGGTCTCACCAGTGTTCTGTACAATGGCATGAGCACTTCCCTCTTTCTACTGCTAATACCTCTCCCTATACAACTAAGCATTCTGCTAGCATTTCCTGCTGCTCTATTACATTGTCTGCCTACCTTTAAGTCATCAGAAATAATCACCCCTAAATCCCTTTCCCTTTAGATGTTGAGGTTAGGACTCTATCAAATATCCTGTACTCTGCCCTTGGTTTTTACGTCCAAGATGCATTATCTTGCACTTATCCACATTAAATGTCAGTTGCCACAATTTGACCATTTTTCTAGTTTACCTAAATCATTTGCCATTTGGCTTATCCCTCCTGGAACATCAACCCTGTTACATATCTTAGTATCATCAGCAAAAAGACATACCTTACCATCAAGACCTTCTGCAATATTACTAATAAAAATATTAAAGAGAATGGGTCCAAGTACAGATCCCTGAGGTACCCCACTGGTGACAAGTCCAAGCTTCGAATATATTCCATTAACTACAACCCTCTGTTGCCTGTCACTCAGCCACTGCCTTACCCATTCAACAATATTTGAATTCAAACTTAAAGATTGCAGTTTATTGATAAGCCTTCTATGTGCAACAGTGTCAAAAGCCTTACTGAAATCTAGGTAAGCAATGTCTACTGTACCACCCTGATCTATAATTTAGTTACCCAATCAAAAAAATCAATAAGATTAGTTTGGCATGATCTCCCTGAAGTAAACCCATGTTGTCTCTGATCTTGAAATCCATGTGTTTTTAGATGTTCATCAATCCTATCCTTTTAACATGGTTTCCATCACTTTCCCCACTACTGAAGTAAGGCTTACTGGCCTATAGTTGCCCGACTCCTCCCTATTACCTTTCTTGTAAATGGGCACAACATTCGCTAACTTCCAATCTTCTGGGACTACTCCTGTTAACAATGATTGGTTAAATAAATCTGTTAATGGTTTTGCTAGTACACCACTAAGCTCTTTTAATAGCTTTTGGTGTATTCCATCAGGTCCCATTGACTTATTTGTCTTTACTTTTGACAGTTGAAATAGAACCTCTTCCTCTGTAAACTCACGTGTAATAAATGACTCATTTATCCTTTTTCTCAACTGAGGTCCTTTCCTTCATTTTCTACTGTAAATACAGAACAAAAATATTCATTGAGGCAGTCAGCCTGACCTTTATCCTCTTCTACATACCTTCCTTCTTTTGTTTTTAATCTAACTAATCCTTGTTTTACTTTTCTTTTCTCATTTATGTATCTAAAAATGTTTTATCCCCCTTTTTTACTGACTGTGCTATTTTCTCTTCTGTGTGTGTGATTTGGAAGCTCTTATAACTTGCTTTGCCTCTTTCTGCCTAATCTTATAGATCATTTTGTCTTCCTCACTCTGGGTTTTTTTATAATTCCTAAATGCTAACTTTTTGTTTTTAACTATTTTGGCCACATCTGCGGAGTACCACAGTGGTTTCTTGAATTTTTTGCTTTTACTGACAAGCCTAATGCAATTTTCTGTTGCCTTCAATAGTGCAAATTTTAAATAATCCCATTTTTCTTGGACTCCATTTAAATTGCTCCAGTCTGATAATGACTCCTCTACCCATATTCTAATTTTAGAAAAGTCTGTTTTTCAAAAGTCTAAAACTTTTGTTTTTGTGTGGTGTGACTCAGTCACTGTTCTTATATTAAACCACACTGACTGATGATCACTGGATCCTAAACTTTCACCTACAGTAACATCTGATACCAAATCTCCATTTGTTAACACTAAATCTAGTATGGCCTCTTTACGAGTTGGCTCCTCAACAACTTGCTTTAGAGACAACTCCAGTAGGGAGTTTAGAATATGTGTGCTCCTGGATCAAGTAGCTAATTTTGTTTTCCAATTTACATCAGGAAGATTAAAGTCACCCATGATGATAACTTCCCCTTTCATTGTCATTTTAGCTATTTCCTCAACTAGTAGATTATCTAACTCTTCAATTTGTCCAGGGGGCCTATAAATCACACCTACACGAGTTACTGTGCGATTACCAAATTCTAACGTAGCCCAAACGGACTCCATGTTTGCCTCACTAACTTTTATTAGGCTAGATTTTATGCTATCCTTCACATACAAGGCCACCCCTCCCCCTTTCTTGCCTTCCCTATCTTTCCTATATAAAGAGTACCCTGGTATTGCTACGTCCCAGTCATTTTTCTCATTGTACCATGTCTCAGTAACAGCGACTAAATCTATACTATCAGTTGCCATTATTGCCACAAGTTCATGGATCTTATTCCCTAAACTGCGAGCATTTGTAGACATGACTCTAAGCTTATCATTTTTTAACACAATTGCTACAGGCACCTTCTGTCCTTGTTTTGGGGGACAATTGGATTGATGTTTTATCACCTTTTTGCCCCCCCCTCCTAGTTTAAATACATCCTAGCAAAACCTCTGAACTGCTCACTGAGAACATTTGTTCCCTTTTGAGAAAGATGCAAACCATCTTTTTTGTACAGCTTATCTCCATTCCAAACAGAGCTACTATGAGAAATAAAGCCAAATCCTTGCTCCCGACACCATTCACCAAGCCACAAATTAAAGTCCCTAATACGCATCCGCCTGTCGTTCTGAGTGTTATGCACAGGCAGAACTTCAGAGAATGACAGTGTGGAAGCAACCTGCCGTATATCATTGGCAAAAACACTAAAACTTCCTTAACCTCTGAAACCTCATTGCAAGCCAAGTCATTTGTCCCTAGATGGACAAGTACATCCAATTCCCCTTCCTGCTTTGCTTGCTTAACAATATTACAGATACGCCTCCTGTCTCTGTGAGCAGTAGCTCCGGGAAGACACCTCACAAGACCACCATTGTCCATCTCCACACCTCTTATAATGGAATCACCCAACAACAACTGCTTTCTATTAGGCCTCACCATAGTCTCCAAGCCGGTGTCCACAACACCACTAGCCTCAGTGCCTCTCTCCACAACACCACTAGCCTCAGTGCCTCTCTCTACAACACCACTAGCCTCAGTGCCTCTCTCTACAACACCACTAGCCTCAGTGCCTCTCTCTACAACACCACTAGCCTCAGTGCCTCTCTCTACAACACCACTAGTCTCAGTGCCTCTCTCCACAACACCACTAGTCTCAGTGCCTCTCTCCACAACACCATTACACTCTGAAAGTGCAGAAAATGAATTATGAAGAGCAACAGACTGTGCAAAATGCCTTTTATCCACAACTCTAAGTCTACCAGATCCTACAGTAATCCATCTGCCTTTCCTAGCATGTCTCTGCGGCAGTGTCTCTGAGGCTCTAGGGCCTCCACTCGCTCAGCCTCAACCCGAGCAGCAGACAAACAAGCTCCCCTACGAGGACAACATAGCGGCGGCCTTCGACCACTTCTGGATGAGATGTTGAGACATAACACAGACCCGAGCAACCACAGCGGCAGGAGGTGAGGGGAGCTCAACCCAGACCTCAAGGCTGCACGTCGCATACCCGACGTCGTCAACCTGAGCGTCGTCAGCATCGGAGAGCCACACTCCACAGCCCGCCGCTGCATAAAGCAAAAAAGAATCACACTCGACGGGCCAATACCCGGCCCACAGCAGAAGGAGCAAAGAGGGCCTATCAGCACATCATCCACCTGCGGCGCTGCAAAGCCGCAACTAGCTCTCAGAAGGACTTTGACCCCACGATCAACAGAAATTCAGAGACCCTTACCCGCAGAGCAGTGGGTGGAGAAGGAAAACCACCGCACCACCACAGGGGTGTCCCCGCCATCCGAAGCGCTCACGTGGGTCTGGGAAACAACGGTGGAGACCCTCCACATCTTCTGACATGAGGCTCTGAGGATCCATGGGACTTTCTGGTATGTGCCCTGCCAGAGCCGACTACAGGAGTTGGCTGACTCTCACTGACTCACCCTGCCGCACTGCTGCCTGGAATGCTGCCACGCCACCACGCTCATGCAGTCATGGAGGACTATATCCCGCAATAGTTTCAAGCCTTGCCACCCTGAGATAATATACAATTAGCACACTCATGCTACTACAAAATTTATGCCTAGCCAGACAAGTATACTTAGCCACTTCACTAGGCAGTTTAACATGTACCTATTATACAGTCGTGCTAAAGTAATAATTATTCCAGTCATGTTTTCCCATCTCTCTCACTGCTCTGAATACTACTCCCTAACAGGACCATACACTATATAAGCATGAATATCCTGGTGTTATTTGTAACTATAACTTATGATATTCATTTGCTCAGATCTACCTGTTTACAGATTTACCCAATATGCATAGCTAGTGATCAGCGGCCTACTTTAACATATGTTCTCATGCTTTATAAATCTTTACGTGCCAGAGCTTCAATGTATCTTAACCCTGAAACATGAAAGCATGTTACCACATCTCCCTGGTACTAAGCAGGGCCGGTGCTTGGATTTTTAGGTACATAGGCGAAGATGCATTTTTCATGCAGAAATCTTCACCTATGTGCCTCTTAACCAGCCCCTCTCCCCTCCCCGACCATTAGTTGTCCCTTCCCTTCCCTGTCCCTTAGTGTTCTTCTCCCCTCCCCCCATTTTTCCCTGTCTCTTGGTGTTTCTCTTCCATTCCCTCCATGTCCCTTGGTGCACCCCACACCCTTTTAGTGGTCACACTCCGCTTCCTGGTGTGCCTCCTACCTCTATTGTTACATTGCCGAGCGGAGCAGATCCCCTAAAGGAGCTTCAGTTTCCTGTACCCGGCTGGACTGACAGGGAGTGCTCTCTCTGTGAGCACCTCCTGTCAGTCTGGCCAGGTACAGGAAACAGAAGCTCCTGTACCGCGCTCTGCTCCACTACACTCTGTACACACTGACAGTCACACACTCAATGACAAACACACAGACGTCACTGACAGACACAGACTCATTGATCTGACACACTCATTCATTGACACTGACAGACCCCCACTGATTGACACTCATTGACTGACACACTGATAGTCACACACAGACTCAATGACCAACATACTCTCACTGATTTGACAGACACACACTCATCATACACTGACAAACACACTCATCATACACTGACAGACACACTCATACAATCACTCACACACACAGTCACTCACATACACACACACAGACGCACACAGTCACTCACACACACTGTCACTCACAGACACACGCTCAGTCACTCAGACACACACACTGTCACTCACAGACACACACACACAGACACACACAGTGTCACTCACAGACACACACACACACACACAGACACACTGTCACTCACAGACACACACACAGTGTCACTCACAGACACACACACACACACTGACACTCACAGACACACACAGACACACACTGTCACTCACAGACACACACAGTGTCACTCACAGACACACACAGTGTCACTCACAGACACACACACACAGAGACACACACGCACATCACTCACACACTGTCACTCACAGACACACACACAATGTCACTCACAGACACACACACTGTCACTCACAGACACACACACTGTCACTCACAGACACACACTGTCACTCACACACACACAGACACACACACAGTCACTCACAGACACACACACAGACACACACACTGTCACTCACAGACACACACACACACTGTCACTCACAGACACACACTCACAGACACACATCACATACATTCACTAATAATTTTATAAATACACATTTTCCACCCAGCCTCCCTACCTGGAGAGCTGGTGTGGATGATGGATCGGTCCCTGAGGGCTGGGGGGGCTGGGGCTGGGGCTGCTGGGAGGCGTGCGGCAGTGCTGTGATCAGGCGCGGCGAGGGAGCTCTAATCTCCACCCTCTGCTCCCCTCGCGGGCTGCCTACTGATGACGTCATATTCCGGCTCCCGCGGCATCAGTAGGCAGCGCGCGAGGGAGCAGAGCGTGGAGATTAGAGCTCCCTCGCGCGCCTGATCACAGCACTGCCGCACGCTGCGCCGGGGGTCGAGATGGTGGCCTGGCAGGAGGGAGAGCTTCCCTCCTGCCGGTCACTGAAATATTGCGCCCCCAGAGCCCGTGCGCCCTAAGGCGGCTGCCTGTGCAGCCTTATGGACGCGCCGGCCCTGGTACTAAGGTAGTTAACCTATAACTGTTAAGCATTACTTATTCTCAATTGTTTTACATATATCATTCTGATAGTATAATCATCTAAATAAGCTGGTTAATATTCTACGAATGTGCAAATACTCATGCTACTAACAAACGTGGGTTAATCTTGCATTACGCTTAGCTTGTTCATAACTCAACATTTAAAAATTGTGCTTATACTCTTATGCCATAAATGTACAGCTACTGTGTTCACTAGTGATGTACCGAACGGTTCGCCGGCGAACGGTTCCTGGCGAACATAGCATGTTCGCGTTCGCCACGGCGGGCGAACATATGCGCGGTTCGACCCGCCCCCTATTCGTCATC